>JACEGR010000651.1:0-234881 GCA_014170235.1 Listronotus bonariensis
TGCATCGATTGAAGAATTATTTTTGTTTTCTTTGGAATTTCTGGGAGCTACGAGCTCGATTATCCAGATTTTCCGCCGACGAAGCCCTGGAAAGCATAGTCCGGAAGGGGAACAGCGGTGGATTGGACCTGAAGGGACCAAAAAAATAGAATAGAATAGAATAGAATAATATTTGAGGATGTCGATTTCTTCCCCTGTATCTTCAGGCATCCTAGTTCCACTGTCGATGTCGGTGGGTGAACAGTATGTCGTCTTAAATCTTAATATTTGGCCATTTTTGTATTATTGATTAGCGGACACCCTGTATAATGAGCATTCTTACGGGAATTTTAAATGACAACGATGGTGGATTAATTAAACCGAATTATGATAAATTCTTGTAACATATTACTTTATTGGATGGTCCTTTTGTTGAGTACACACCTGAAAAGAATGAGACCGCTTCGGCCTCTGGTCCCGGGGTATACGACCTGACCCTGTTCAGCCCTATTGACCCCTATGAACTGGCCGGTTGCCTGAAATAAAATAAAAGAAAAACCCCCAAAAACCCAAAAAATTCTAATTAAAAACCACGTTTCGGTGGCAAGTCTGCCACCGTTGTCAAGTTAAAAAATAAAAATAAAATATTAACTAATTTTTAAATTAAAACTGATTCAAATTTAGATTATTTTTTTTATTACAGAAAACCTACACATACAAATAGATACTTAAACTTCAACTCAAATCACCCCATAATGGTTAAGAAGGGAGTTGTATAAAGTCTATTTGATAGAATTAAAGTCATTTGTTCTATTCAAAATATAAACAATGAAAAAGATTATTTAAAAGATATTTTAATTCAAAATAATTATCCTATTGATTTTATAAATAATTGTTTTATAACACAAAATCAAAATAGACCTATTACAAATTTATTTTTACCATACATTCCCGGGCTATCAAATAAAATTCAACGAATAGGAAATAAATTTAATATTCGCACGATCTTTAAAACACAAAACACCATTAGATCTCAATTAACAAAAACAAAACCATTTATAAAATACCTTGCGAATGCGATAAGTTTTTATCTAGGTGAAACTTGTAGACCATTAGCTAAACGCATAAAAGAACACAGAGCATACATTAAAAACACAGAATTTCAAAATCAAAAATCTGCCAACACACAACTGGGATGCTTCGAGTATTTTAGCAAAGGAAACTTGTTCTAAAAAACGCAAAATCAAAGAAAGTGTGTATATATTATTAAATAAAGATAATTGTGTAGCATCAATTTCAGTTAATTTAAATAACACTTGGTTGCCTCAGGAAACTAAAAATCAACTAACTTATTACCTTTTTTGTCTTACAAATAATAAATACACCAGTTACTTATGTTACTCATGACACATATGTCAAACTATTTTCAGTTTAAGATACAAAAATAATCTAAATTTTAATCAGTTTTAATTTAAATATTAGTTAATATTTTATTTTTATTTTTTAACTTGACAACGGTGGCAGACTTGCCACCGAAACGTCGTTTTTTAATTTGAATTTTTTGGGTTTTTGGGGGTTTTTCTTTTATTTTGTTTCAGGCGACCGGCCAGTTCATAGGGGTCAATAGGGCTGAACAGGGTCAGCTCGTATACCCCGGGACCCGGACTGAAGCGGTCCCATTCTTTCCAGGCGTGTACACAACAAAAAGACCATCCAATAAATGAATCCGCCTAACCAATATAGAGCATATCTCCAACATATTACTTCACATTCGGAATTCTTTTATCTTGGTAGAATCATGCAATTGATTGATTTAAAAGGGTATTATTTTCCCGAGTACCTAATATAAGAATAGTAAATTTTTGTATCCCTGTATTTTATTCGACATAAATAATTTTCCGCTCCATCACAATTCCGTTATGGCACGTGAAACTCTTAAATAAACAGTTTAAGAGCATTGGAACGGCAGAAACTGTAAGTAAGTTTACTTCGTACTAAAGTGAAGCATAGAATTTTATTATCTTAATCCTTATGTGCAGTGGCGTAGTTAAGTTAACTAAAGGCCCTGGAGCAAACAATAAACTAGGGCCACAACTAAACCATTTAAAATCGTTTGTTTCGAACTAAACGTATTCCAGATTTGTCGTAATCCAGTTTCGCAAAGTACACAAAAATGATAAAATTAACAAACCTTTTTGAATTCACATAGCCTCGGACAGAGCCTGATTGCATATTTTTAGATAAATAAAAAAACATTGGTAAAACACGTATTACTTACTTACAAAACATTTCTCTTATTTTGTCTCTGTTCTACTATACAACCGGTGGCACGTGGCATGGAACTAGAAACTCGTCGGGTTAAATATTTTTGCTGGAAGGCTCTTTGTTTGACCTCCGGACAGTGCGGACGTGCTTAGAGGACTACAAAGTTCTTCCCGGAGTGGCGGTTACAGGTGCCGTACGAACGTTTTTTACCTTCGGGGATCAAGGAAAGATTCACGCTAAATTGACGGCATCTTTCTTCTGGATCTAAGCGCTGTGAGCGAAGATTCCTATAAGCTGATGGTATCCTGTTTGGTGGTGAACACGAGGTATTTCTCAAATGGCGGGAAATAGATGGGCGTGCCATGGGAACTGTCAGTAGTGAAAGTGAAGGTTATACGTAACACCAGTAGCACATCTTGGTTTGCCAACCGACAATTTATGCATTGCATCGATTGTTGAATTATTTGTTTTCTTTTTGGAATTTCTGGGAGCTACGAGCTCGATTATCCAGGTTTTCGGCCGACGAAGCCCTGGAAAGCATAGTCCGGAAGGGGGAGAGTGGTGGATTGGACCTGAAGGGACCAAAACCAAGAAAAAAATAGAAATAGAATAGAATATTCTTTGCTGCAATAAATCATTGTTTACAAAAGGGTTTCTTTACTTTATCATTTTTTATGTACTTGGCGGCATCGCTTTCAGAATGAATTAAATTTGGACCCATTTTTACCTTTATTAAATAAATAAATTAAAACTGTTTTATTAAAATAAGAGAAAAAATATATACCTGTTGCCATTTAAAAATATATTTCTGTGGCAGAGAATCACACTACTAATTTAGATAAGCCTGTACAGGGCCGTGTCTAGCGGGTGGTGCAAGTGGTGCAAGGCACCAGGGCGCAGCGTTTTAGGGGCGGAAAATTGTAAAACAAAGGCCGGAAAATTTCGAATCAAAGGGAGGTAGATAGAAATGAAGTGTGTTTTGAAAGTGGGGACTTCTTGAATAAAGATGGGAGATTAAAAGTGAGTTTTTTTGCTCTTCAAAAATGTTTATTTGTATTTTGTCCTAGGGGCGACAAATATTTTTTTGCATCATGGCGCAAGACACCCTAGGAACGGCTCTGACCCTGTACATGTATTTTTAAAAAGCTTGTAAATAGATATCTTAATAAATATACGGGATGCCCCATTTTTAAACCATTGGGTAATATTATAAAAACAATAATAATAACAAAACTGACTACGTCACTGCATTCTGTACAAAAAAATATGTAATATTTCGTTTTTTTCTGTTTTAATAAGTTCCTAGTTAACGCAAATATGGACTACGCTTATTTAAAAGGGACCAAGTGCAAAATTACTTCAAATAGGGTCCGCGCGTTTAGTAAAGAGGCCACCGTCATCATTATCTACGCGAAATCTTCTGTAACTCTCTTTCAAACGCGGTTTCGAAGGCTTCGTATCGTTACCTAGAAAGTAGGCATTTTAAAGATTTAATTTAAAAAAATAAATACCATTTTAAATAAGGGATGAGAGAATAAGAGGAGATTTTGCGCAGAAAATGATGACGTCGGTGGCCTCTTTACTAAACGCGCGGACCCTACTAAATTTGACCCAAATAAATAAACATGTCAAGTTAGGTAAAACCGTTAAAAATACCAAGTGTGTGCGTAAAAGCTGATCTTTCCTATGCACTTAAATCATATGATCTACAATGTATACTTTAAATAATGTGGTGATAATTTAGGCGTAACTAAGTAACTTTTTTCACTATTTCAAAATACCTGTGCCAAACTTTTGACTAATTATCAGCTTACAAAAACAATTCTCTAAAATCTATATTAACTATGGAATTATGACAACGTAAGCAATTTTACTGTGTTTTAAAAATAAATATAGATTTCGTATTATACAGGGTGATACTTGCGTGGTGATAGAATAAAATATAGGATTCACTAGCAGATTTTAATTTACCAATTGGAAAATGAGCTCTAGATTTACTACAGGGTGTCTCAAAGGAAGTTTTATTTTTGTTTAGATTCTTGTGTGAAAAGAAAGCACTTAAACAGTGCGGGGGGTATGTCAATCGGTAGCCTGGCTCTTGGGAATTTAGTTGTTATAAAGCGTTTTGTAGAAGCAGACCGCGCCTATTGTTTACGCAAATTTTGCAAGAGCGGCAATTCTGCGAGGTTAGTTCGAGGTTTTCGCCACCCAAAGGATGCACCAAGCATTTCTCTCATTCGGAATTATATGAACAAGATTGAGAAGACTGGTTCAACACTAGATAAACCAAAATCCGGACGACCGTATGGGCTGCGATGTCATCGCGAGGAATAATCGGTCCATACTTTTTTGCGGATGAAAGTGGACATACTCGTACAGTGAATTCAGAGGGGATGTTAGATGAGATTTTGTTGCCTAAACTGCATATTTTTTCTGTCTATAACTAGAACATGGATCAAGCATAATAGAGCAACGTCACACATGTTCAATGCGTCTCTGCCCACGAGTTCGTGAAAATTGTCCAGGCAAATTAATCACGATAAGAGGTGGCCTCACGCAGTGCTTATTTGACTTTAATGGACTTTTCCTGTGAGGTTTCCTCAAATCTAAAGTCTACGTTAATAAACCAACTTCCCTGGTGCAATTAAAATAAAATATTTGCCACGAAATGTGAGTCATCTCAAAGCCTACCTGCCAATCCGCCATCAGAAATTTTATTGTTAAACGAATGTCTCGAACGCGAGGGATAACATTTGGACGGCATTATTTATATGAAACAAATTCCCGAAGAATGTATTTTAATAATAATTTTTAAAAAAATCAATAAATCGCTTATTTTATTTTTTATCGAGTTTTAAAATATAAAATTTCTTTCAAGACACCTTGTACATGAAATACAGGGTGTTACAGGATTTTGTAAAGAATTTAAGGGCAGATTTTACTTTTAAAAATATGAAAAAAACTTAAATAAATATGGCTCCGGAAATGCATTGCTTTGCAGATACAGGGTGTTAAACTTTAAAAAACAATTGATTTTTTATATCTATATCTACCAGGTGGTGCGTCGGAGCATAGGAAATCCCACGTTCATTTTAAGGGGTATAATTATGGGCTTTCCTGTTTATTATACAAAAAAAAATTAAAATAACTTTTTAAAGAGACCAATCTGACAAACCCTCATGCCAAGTTTCCATAAAATTTAATAAGCGAATTTTGTATTATTCAATTAAATGTAATTGCAAAAATTACCAAATTTTCGGTTCAAGTAAAAGCAAACAGGTACCTGTAAAATGAAGGTTGTCACTGACATAAAGAGAAAGTGTCAATAAATCTGTGATATGTATTATTTAATTGACAAAATCATCCACACACACACAACCATACAGGGCCGTATCAACTATTTGAGGAGCCCTACAGCCAAAAAAAAAAGGTTATTCTCTCCTTTTCACGCCTATTTGCCTATTTCATTTCCGAAGCACCCTATTCACAGAGAAATTAGTCACCAAAAATCCCACACTTTTTAAAACCTCCCCTGTCTAGCGCCTATTACTCCCGCGTCTGGCGCCTTTTCTTTTTCATGGCGCCCTAGGCTGTAGCCTAGTCAGCCTAATTAGCCTAATGGATAATACGGCCCTGCATCCATAATTAAGTGATATTGAAAATTAGGTAATTTTGCAAATACATTTAATTAAATAATTCAAGATCCCCTTATTAAACATTTTTGAAACTTAGCATCTTTGGACAATCCATGAAGGCTGAAAACCTAAACACTAACGTACGTTGGGTGTCTTAAGCAGGGTAAGAGGAAATTTGTTAACACGGGACTTAAAAACTTGAAGATTTGAGAGGGAAGGAAAGACCTCCGCTGGCAGTAGGTTCCAAAGTCTAGAAACTCTAGGGATAAAAGAACGAACGAAATGGGAAGTTCGGGGCCTGTCCAATTGAACTGTATAGGGATGCATACGCGCGGCACCAGGAGTTTCTCTGTTAGGAGCTGCAAGAGAAGGGACTATACTGGATAATTCGTCGGAGCAGAAGCCGTAAAAGTATCTTTAGAAGAGCAATAAATCTCCCACAGCTCGACGATGGGCAAGAGAAGGAAGTCTTTGAGTAAGTAAAGGATCATTAATAAGACGAACAGCTCTTCTTTGAATGGCATCAAGAATGCTGAGGGTTGTAGGGGATGCCATTTCCCAGACATGAGAACAATATTCCAGAGAGGGTCGAATTTGGGACACATACAAAGTGTATAAATTGGAAGGAGAAAAATACTTTTTGGCTCGGAAAAGAAACCCAAGCTTTTTTGAAGCTGCGGTGGCTATAGATACAATGTGTTTATGCCAGTTAAGGTTATTCTCAAATGTGACGCCTACAAGGTTAAATGTGTCCCCGCTCTGCAAATCCTGGCCACTCATAAGCAAAGGATGAGTGTTTGATGATTTTTTCGCCACAAGGAACATGACTGTGTTTTGGATGCATTAAATTGAACGAGATTTTTGGCGCCCCAATCCAATATCAAATTGAGATCCTGTGAAAGAGATATCTGCATCGCCCTGCGTTTGCTTTCCATGTTTCGCACGGCGACGCGACGCGCGACGCACCAACCGGTATAATCTTTTTTTATCTGTTCTAATGTCGAATCTGAATTTAAATTTTCTTAACAATATTTTGTAACACCCTGTTCAAATTAACTGGTTTAAAGCTGTAACTTTTAAAATTATCTCCTATAGTGTCCGAAAAGGTAGGAAATTTTCTAGATACGAAAAACAAACGTGAAAAGAACGCTACATGATTATACAGGGTGTTTTAAAGTTTACCACAAATATTTTTAGAGTTAATTTTTAAGCGGAAATAAGATTTTTTCCTATAAATATGTTCTTACATACACTCCTTTTGAGCGGCAGCTTTCATGAGTTGGAGGTTTAAACCGTGTGGCAATCCCAAGAAGAAAAAACACTTTATGCATGTGTTGCCTACTATATTTTTCTACAACCGTATAAATTTAATAATGTCTGCGGCATCCGAAGTTAGTTTTATTAATAATTTTAAATAATTTCTATTAAATTAACACGCAAGCTACACATAAACTAAAAGAAATAGTTGCTGAATTTATGGTAACTTAATCTTTGGTTTAGTTGACGTCGCGTTTATTATTACATTGTATAAATTTGTATTAAAAAATTATAGTGAGCATTGAAACAAAGCACTGGTTTAAAGTGCAAGGGAAAGTGTCAAACTATTCAAAAAAGCGACTTTTTTACTTTTTTTGTACTGTACTAAAATGAAGTTCTTTATCTTTAATATGACGTATAATAAACTTCGCAATTTCTTTAGGTACATTTGAAGTAGTGTGCTTTCCAATTACTTGATTAACACATTAACCTCTTTCATAACGATACAATAAGCGCTCATCTAGAGCATTCCTTGGTCTCAGCTTAATATATTCCTGTAGAAATCTGACATAAGGAACTGAGCCTTCATCGTTGGTTACTACAAAGTTTCTTTTAACTTTATTTTTAGACTCCAAAAACTTTATGATTTCTTCTTTTTAAAAATGTTTGACTTTTTTGCCTCATAACCATCGTTTTTCCTTTTAATAAAAGCAACTAGTTTCTTGAACTCCGAAATATCTTGATTTTTGTTTACGGAAATTGTTAACTTGAGCATGGAATATACAGACCAGAGGCTTGGTGGTGATAAAGACTCGGATTTTTCTTGAAAATACGCCAACATCACGTTCTCGTCAATCCGCCCCACATTTTTGTAGCAAGCCATTCAGAAAACGATTTATATGTTTGATGGTACCTCTCTTTAGATATATAGAATAAAGTCACTTTAATTTTTTATAAAAAGTGCCCATTGGCGACATGGTAAGAAATAAAAATAAAAATAAACAATTATTTGGTTTAAAACAAATGATCAGTCGTGTATTTTCTCGGCAATTATCATTTTCCTAATCTACCAAGGTCAAAATTGCTTATTTTTTTATGCTGTTTATGGATGTATGCGAGATACGAAAAAAATAGAGAAAACCCAAAAGTTGCATTATTAATTACTTAATTATAAAAAATCGTATTGTCTGGCAGATGTGAGGCACACGCAAGGTCAGCTGCCTTTTGGATGCCATTTTCATATTCATTTAACATTTTAAAATGGGAATGGATTTATACTAAATTAACAATAATTCAATATCTGACAAGTGCTGATGACAGACAATGTCAACAATAAATGTGTTGCTATGGATTAATTTTTAACAGGTAAAATGTCAAAATCTCTGATATTTCTATTAAAACATGATGTTAATGATTATTAAATTATGCGATACATAGAACTGTAGCAGAAAAAGTAATACATTACACGATGCGAAAGGCCTTTCAAGTGTTCGGAGGTTTTAAATAGCCTCGGCTTCGCCTCGGCCATTTAAAAACCACCTCACACCAAAAAGTAAGCTTTCGCATCTTGTAATGTAAATAACTATTTTCTTTATTATTTTTTACCCTGTTTCTTTTAGTAGCTGCAACCAAGCTAAAAAATCACTACGTGTTATAAGAACACGCTCACCCTGTAGTTATCTCAAAATATTTTAAAATTAGTTCATTATTAGACGTATAGGTAATTTATATAGTCCGTTAAAATTCAGAAATAATTTTAAATACTGTTAAACGTCTATTTATTTTCTTTTCTTAGATTTTCTGAATGCGAAAAAAATTGGTGGGGGCAAATATAAAGATTTTACTTCCAATATTCAAATTTAGTGTCTGTTTGTGTGACATTCAACTCATTTAAAAAAAACAATCATGGTATGTTCAGTTGCACATTTTTTATTTTAAATGTGATTTAATATGAGCGTTGGTGGCTGATGTATTAGTGCGTTTTTTAAAATAAATGTTGTGTTTTGATACAGTTAGATTAATGGCTTCTATTTAGTTTATTTATTAGTGTGGTAGTTAAATATAAATTGTGTTTTCCAATAACTTATCAGAGTGTTACATTTTGTGCTTTATGTTCAGGATTATATAATGTGCGTTTTGTAAAATATCCCATATAACATTTTTTGCCAGCCATGTACATTTAATTTACTGGCATTGCCAACACTCTTTAATGGCAAGGCATTGGCAAAAGGTATCAAAAAGACACGAAAGTGGGCAATTGGCCGTTATTGGGCCACGTGTTGCAGATATTGTGATGGCATTCGTTTAGGATGATGGCATCCATCATTAATAAGTTATTGGCAAAAAGATAACAAAAAGACACGAAAGTGGGCAATTGGCCGTTATTGGGCCACGTGTTGCAGATACTGTATGGCATCCATCATTAATAAGTTATGATGAAAAAATGCGTTGAGGATAATGGGATTTATCATTAAATAAGTATTGCAAGTTTTATAAGTTAAATGTTCCAAAAGTTAAATAACATATTTAGAATTTTGTAATCGAAAAAATGAAAAAAAAGGCAGGAAAACTTTATCATTATTACATTACATAATATAAATTTTTATACAGTAACAATAAACCATAAAAAATTAAAGGTATCTAATAAAGAAAAGATAGTAAATCAAAAGAAAACACTTTAAAATAGTAAGTATTCAAGAGACACTTACACTAAATTTTCAGATCCATAATAAACATTTTGTTTGACCTAATTTTTATTTGCACGATTTGTAACAATAAAATGTTATGAAAACGCCATTTCCTTTAAAGTATGTAAAAAAACATTAAATAATGTTGTTTAGCTGCCATTGTAAATAGAACAGATCAAAAAAATTGCTCTAATGTTAGTTAAATATCAATGTTAATAATATGGTTTAAAAAGTATGAATATGCGTTGAAGGTTTGCCTTCAAAAATCCAATATTTATTTGCCCGCAACAAAAAGCATGCTTTATTTAATCAGGATTGGTACGCCGCCATTTTTGTTAGCTTGCCGGCAATTCGCCTGCTTGTAAACTTTATTGGCAATTAAGTGTTTATTAAGGGTTGACTTTTTAATGCGTATTAGATGTTGGCATAATATTGCCACCAATTGCCAATGCTTTACCATCAATGCCAATATGAAAAATGTACATTGCCGGCAAATAGTGTTTGCTTTGATACAATGGCTATATTTTCTAAATCAAGGGAAATGTCAAAAAATAAAAAAAAACACAACAAATACAAACCCGGGGGAATATAAACGACATCAAATTCAATTCAAAACATCTCTATTAACCCCTAAATCTGCACCACCTGTTACTTGAAAATCTTTAATGGCAACACCCCTTATGTAACACCTTTCTGGAAAGCTTATGAAAAATGCTTTCGGTAATCGTAAGAAAGCTGCGGCAAAATAAAATACTAACCTTAAATTTGAGAAAAATCGTATTTTATAATTCAAAATTATTGTCAGCAAATATCCAAATTATTATTAAAAAATAATAAATTAAAATAAAACTCTTTGTAGAGCTAACCAGTCCCTAAAAACTTTCTGGTTAGTTATGTTTCTTAAAAACCCTTTTATTATTTCTGATGATTTACATCTGGGCGCTTTGAAAAATAAATGTAAAATTATTAAAATCGACCAAAACGAGACATGTCCACAATGAATAAAAATCACTTAGTGTATTAATTAACATTAAAAAGGTTTAATCGTAATTTTTTGATATACAGTGTGTCCCAGGATAGGCGTTACAAGGGGACAAATAGACCAAACATTTTCGAATTTTTAAACGTCCTTTGATGCAAAGTCGGTCTATATAGGGTCGCGACATTCGGCCATTTTGTTTTGACGACATCTCCCATTTTCGGCCATGTTGTTCAGTGCCGGAGATATACAGTTTATTGTATTAGTAGAACAACCGTTTACACAACAGTTTTTAATTATTATTAGGTTGTAAATTATTTTACTTTAAATAAAAAACATTTGGAATTACATCTTTCAACAAATATCACTTCCAAAACAATGCGAAATGAAATGCGCAAATTCTAGACGCCACTGGATCGATCATCAGCTTTGATTTTACCCAGTCTTGCCAACTCCACGAAGAAAAGTGCCAACTTTTCTTCGTGGAGTGCCCTTCCTTGCGTCCCTGGCCTCGAACCGCCTAAAAGTTGAGAATATGTCGCAACCTTATAAATATAAACTTGCTTTGAGGAAAACTGGGTTGCTTTCCAGTGACGAAAATTTTTGGGCGTCATGCTTCAGGGCTTGAAGCTCTTGAACTGCTCTAAAAAGTTAGTCACTGGAACGCATCCTTAGACAAGGAAAGAGAGATACTTTAAGAAATTTTAAAATTTCGTTTTTTTAACCTTTCTTGGCCTTATAATAATAATCTCTTTTTAATAGCTAATTCCATTTTAAATAAATAATTTTAAAAAATCCATCCTTAACCATAAAAAACCCGTTTGAAGCACAAAAACCAAAAGGGGGTTGCTGCATGAGGGGCAAGAGGAAAGAAAAACAGAGTAGCTCAGGTGCATTACACTTTTCGTCACTGGTACGCCATAAAGTAGAACGAAATGCTCCTGAGCTACTCGAGAGCGATCTATTTGCGTCACTGGAAAGCCACTCTGGTCGCATGGTCTAAAACTGATAAATACAAATATTTACTCCGACTGGTTAATATACAGGGCGAGTTATAACTAACAGTACGAAAAATGACCAGAGTAACGTACCTTTATTTTTAAAAATAGTACAAAATTGTATAAGGCCCAATAGTAATTTTTTTATATATAATGTGTCCCAGAATAGGTGTTACAAGAGGGCAAATGGACCAAACATTTTCAAATTTTTAAACGTCCTTTGAGGAAAACTGGTCGCATGGTCTAAAACTGATAAATACAAAATTTTACTTCGACTGATAATATACTAGTTACTAGTTATAACTAAAAATATGAAAAATGACCAATAGTAACGTATCTTTATTTTTAAAAATAGTAAAAATTGTATAAGTAAATGTTGTAGAGACTTAAATTTTATATTATAATTTAAAGTTAAAGAGTTAAAGTAGAAAAATATTTTTGTCAATTTTTTACATTATGCATTTAAATGTTTTAAAATATTTGGCTTAAGGCAGAGAATTAAAAAATATATATTTAAAATTATTAAATTTTCTTTTATATTTTGCCTTCTCTTGTCCATTATGTAAATTGTAATGCGTAATGTTAAAAATCGACAATTATTTTTTTACTCTCATGCTTTAATTTCAGAATTTTGACATAAAATTTAATTCTTTACATTTACTTATACAATTTTTATCTATTTTTAGAAATAAAAGTAGTTAGCGACTGAGTATTTTTATATTTTTAGTTATAACTCGCCTTGTACAAAACGAATTAAAGTAAAATTTTGTATTTATGCGACCAGTTTTCACAAAATGACGTTTAAAAATTTCAAAATTTCTGGTCCTTTTGTCCTCTTGTAAAACCTATCCTGGGACACACTGTATAATATATTACGAGTTTAAATTTAGAACAGAGATGTCCACTTGCTAATTTGTTGTTATTTATCTCTGTACTTGGCTCTCTAGTATCTATCTAATCGACGTATATCAGTTATTGTGGACGGCCATTCTTCAAGCTTTCACCAAGTTAATGCTGGAGTCCCTTAGGGCTCAGTTTTGGCACGAACGCTGTTTCTTCTTCTCATAAACGACCTTTTCTCGTCCACAACTAATTCCATTCATAGTTTCGCCGACGATAGTACCCTTCACTCCAGTTTCCAGGTTCCTAAACCCATCACTAAACCTGACTTGGAAAACAAACGCAGAGCGATGCAGATATCTCTTTCGCAGGATCTTAATTTAATATTAGATTGGGGCGCCAAAAATCTCGTCCATTTTAATGCATCCAAAACACAATCATGTTCTTTGTCGCGAAAAGAGTCATCAAATACTTATCCTCTACTTATGAGCGGCCAAGTTTTACAGAGCAAAGACACCTTCAATCTTGTGGGCGTCACATTTACAAGTAACCTTAACTGGCATAAACACATTGTATCTATAGCCACGGCAGCTTCAAAAAGCTTGGATTTCTCTTTCGAGCCAAAAAGTATTTCTTCCCTTCTAATTTATACACTTTATATGTGTCCCAAATCCGACCTCCCTTGGAATATTGTTCTCATATCTTGGGCATGGCGTCCCCCACAACCCTAAGCATTCTTGATTCTATTCAAAGAAGAGCTATTCGTCTCATTAATGATCCTTCACTTACAGAAAGGCTTCCCTCTCTTGCCCATCGTCGGGCTGTGGGGGATTTATCGCTTTTTTATAGGTACTTTCATGGCTTCTGCTCTGAAGAATTGTCCAGTATAGTTCCTCCACTCACGGTTCCCAATAGAGAAACTCGTGGTTCCGCGCCTATGCATCCCTATACGGTCCAACTGGACAGGCCCCGTAATTCTCACTTTGTTCGTTCTTTTATCCCTAGAGTTTCTAGATTGTGGAACCTGCTGCCCGCGGAGGTCTTTCCTTCCCCCAAATCTTCCAAGTATTTAAGTCCCGTGTCAACAAACTCCCTCTTACCTCGCTTAAGACACCCACGGTACGTTAGTATTTAGCCTTTTGGCCTTCGTGGTTTGTCCAAAGATAAAAAAACCGAATGGGTGGCGCCAAGGTAGCACTAGCAATTTTTTTATTTAAAGGATGGTTATATAACACATTATTTTAAAGGTCCTTGAATTTTCTACTTAACGCCATTTTGTTTTTGAAAATCGGCCTAGCCGTTCCAGACTTACAAACCAATACCATTTAAACCGCACTGTTTGTATAGTAATTAAGCCAAATTTTAAATGGTTATAAGTCTGGAACGGCTGGGCTGATTTTTAAAAACAAAACCGCGTTAAATAGAGTACCATGGGGCCTTTAAAATAAGGTGCTACAAACCCCTTTCAATAAAAAAATTGCTAGTGCCCCTAGTTCCCGCAATTAGATATTTTGCTGTTTGACCTCTAGTTTTAAATTTAAATTCGTGTTCAGCGGCAAAAAAATGTCCGAAAATCATTGTTGATACCCAGCACAGACCACTTTTTTATTATATGGACCTGTGATAATTATTATACCGATTCAACACCTCCTAACTAAATTCCACCTAACTCTTGAGATAAACCTTTTAGCTTTCCAGTATTTTTATTTGCTTAATCTATGGAAGGGAAAAAAATTACACATATTTACACAATCAGTGGCGTACCGTTTTTTTGTTAGAAATATTCCTTGAGTTGCCTCTCGAGACGCCACTGGACTTATTAAATGTAATTAAGTTAGTGATAAATTACCTCCTTAATGTCATTAATAATATTGCCAAATTAAAACAAAATTGGGTAAAGAATAGGATATTTAAAAAATAGATTTGTTTTTGAAATTTTAATACTCTGTATCTCAAAAGTTAAGAGGTTAAGGACATATGTTTATATGAACTTTTCTTCCTAAAATAAGCTAAGGAATCATACCCTGTATTTGTAGTCATCAATTAAATTACACCCTGTATACTTTTTAGAATGACATACTGAATACTATAATAAATAAAGTGATAGATAATTTCTTCGCTAATTTTAGGACATATCCGAGGTGACCTAAATTTTGAGAGACGCAAATACATTTTTTATTTTTTTTTAATGAACTAACGTAAATTTTTGTGTTAATTAATTTAAATTTGGTACGTAGCCAACTATGTGTAATAGGTGTGAAACAACATAACGAGTTATTAATGCAATGTACAGGGTGTCTCTTTCTCTTAGTGTAGGTAATGATCGGGTCTTCAAAGCTCCGTACTGGCACCCATTTTGTTTTTTTCTGCACATCAATCTTTTTTTTTCACAGTTAATTTTATTTATAGTTTTGCTGACGGTATTACCTTTAGAAGAATATTTATAAATGTATACCAAAATTTAAAACCCACTTTTTTTATCTCTTTTACTTAAAGACAAAACCAATTAAAATAAAGTACAACTTTTTAATTGTATCCATTCAACTTGGGAAAACTAATTTCAAATTCTAAAAACTTTTTAAAGTGCCAAGAATACTCCAAGTTCTCTAGGCTTAAAATTATATATTTACCTCCGTAGAAACTACCGAAACTTCCTATCATGCAAACCTGAAACGCACTTGCATGAAAGCAAATGTCAAATGAAGCCTTTGATACACACGATTCAGATGTACCTGTCAGTTCTGCGTCAGTTTTGGCAGCTGGTGGCGTGATCAACTTAAACATAAGCGTGATTCAGCGAAAAGGTTTTTTTATTTTTGTCAATGTATTAATTACTTTTAACTTTCCAAAAGCATGGATAACCTTGGTACATATCTATAAAATCACGCAATACATCTTCCTGGCGCCAAAGAGCCATTTTGTTAACTCAAAACCAACAATATAACCCCGTAAACGACGTCCCTAAACTGAAACGTTAACTGACGTGTCCTACACATGCACAAGTTTGCACGACGCGCGCCACGAAAAATCAAACTCGGACATCGAGTCGCATGCCAAGCCAGATGTGGCAGTTTTTTAATACACACGGTCAAATTTGCGCGCGAGCTTTGGCTTTTTGACAGATGTGACAGTTTTGCAACCTCCGGACAGTGCGGACGTGCGTAGAGGACTACAAAGTTCTTCCCGGAGTGGCGGTTAGAGGTGCCGTACGAACGTTTTTTTACCTTCGGGGATCAAGGAAAGATCCACGCTAAATTGACGGCATCTTTCTTCTGGATCTAAGCGCTGTGAGCGAAGATTCCCTATAAGCTGATGGTATCCTGGTTTGGTGGTAAACACGAGGTATTTCTCAAATGGCGGGAAATAGATGGGCGTGCCATGGGAACTGTCAGTAGTGAAAGTGAAGGTTATACGTAACACCAGTAGCAGATCTTGGTTTGACAGCCGACAATTCTAGTGCATTGCATCGATTGTTGAATTGTTTGTTTTCTTTGGAATTTCTGGGAGCTACGAGCTCGATTTATCCAGATTTTCCGCCGACGAAGCCCTGGAAAGTCAAAAACCTAACTTAGAAATGTGTTAAAGAATAAGAATTTTTCCTTAAAGTTTAAGACGGAGTAGTTAAAAAAAAACTTATTTCGTTTTAAATATCTGCAAGATATCGCAGGTTGTGCCTTCTAAATTTTACAATAAAAATAAAAGCATATTTTTAATGCTATCATCTTTCTACAGCCGAATAGTGTGAGAACAGAAGCTAATACCAAAAATATTTATTCATAACTGAAAACCCAGGTCGAGACTTCTGACACCTTGTATCTCCAGAAATAATACTTGTTGGCTTAGTTTGTCATATTTTGGCCTCAGAAATTTATGGTAGCATTTTATCCGCACCTTTTGGAGACACCCTGGCATATGTTTTTCTTACTTTCATCAATTGTTCGATTTTTTATTGTAGAATAGTTGATATAAACTGGGTCACAGAATTAATCGGCACAGTAAATTTTTGTCCATTTTCAATAAGCTGTAACTTCGAAACAACTAAACGGATTTGGTCATTTTTTTACGTTTTGAAGATCAACTCTTATACTTTCGACTGCTTTTTGCCGATTTTTGTAAGCTAAGATTTTCTATGATATACAGGGCACGGAAAAAGTGTTGCAGTTTTGCAAAGTTTCATCATACTCCCATTTTGCTAAAACATTTTTTTCACTAAAATTATAATTTGCGACTATAGCTAGGACTAATATCTCGGGACGTATTTGGTATTTTTTGGATAAGTCTTCTGAAACAAAGATAATCGATTTCTATTTAAACTCGTATTTTTAAAGTTCTTTGAGAACTTTCTGAACATAACTTAATTACCTTGAAAAATTCGGATAAACACTTTTCCGATACATAAAAAAATATGGTTTAACTTTTACAGAAACATACAGGGTCTCTCTATAAATACCATACAAAATTAAATAATTTAATTCAAACAATTTTGATAAAGCAGAATTAACAACTGATCAACATAAAAAATCTACTAATGCCATGGAAGCAGAAACATGTATATTTAGCTAGGACTAGCACGTCAGGACGTATTTGGGATAGAATTGTTCAGTACCAATCATTGTGAACATAGAAATTTTCGTGATTCGTTTGTTCAAATGTTAAAACAAAAAAATCGTTCTTTTGTTTTGACGTTGAATCATGATCTGATAATCATGCACTTTGAAAAGAAAGCGCCTCAGTTGTTTATTCTGCTTTTATCAAAGAATGGGAATGGTTTAATTTTGCTATGTGTATAAGAGCGACCTATTACGTTTCTGTAAAGAGATTAAACTCATATTCTTTTACAGTATCAGGAAAGTTTTTATCCCGATTTTACCTCAAGATGATCGAGTTATGTTCAGAAAGGTCTCAAGATATCTTCGAAGCACGAGGTTTAAATAGAAATCGATTATCTTTGTTTCAGAAGACTTACCAAAAAATACCAAATACGTCCCAGATATTAGTCCTAGCTATAGTCGCAAATTATAATTTTAGTGAAAAAAAACTATTTTAGCAAAATGGGATATGATGAAACTTTGCAAAACTGCAACACTTTTTCCGTGCCTGCATATCATAGAAAATCTTAGCTTACAAAAAATCGGCAAAAAGCAGTCGAAAGTATAAGAGTTGATCTTCAAAACTGTAAAAAAATGACCAAATCCGTTTAGTTGTTTCAAAGTTACAGCTTGACTGAAAATGGACAAAAATTTATTGCCGATTAATTCTGTGACCAGTTTATTTTATATTTACACCATATTTTCTTAACTGTAATATCAGTGTTAATATTTTTCTTTCAGTCGTCCGACGATGATCAGAAAATGGCGGTCATCCGCAAGGCGTTCCAGATGTTCGACACCTCCAAATCTGGCTACATTGAAACAGTTAAAATTGCCACCATCTTGAACACCATGGGTCAACTCTTCGACGAAGGCGAATTGAATAACTTGATCAGGAAAAATGACCCCGACCACTCCGGAAAAGTGAACTTCGACGGATTCGCTGAGATCGCTACAACATTTCCTTGAAGAAGATGATGACGCTAACACTTTACAAGAACTTAAAGAAGCTTTCAGGTAAAGATAAACTTATAACCGAAATTATACAGGGTAACCGCCAAGGTATCTGAGAAACTTCAGAATATCAAATTCAACAATGAAAATTAGGACAAAAACTTTATTTGATCATATGTCCTAAACGTCTTAGTTTTAAAATACTTCTCTCTCTCTCTCTCTATTTTTTCTTGGTTTTGGTCCCTTCAGGTTCAATCCACCACTCCCCCTTCCGGACTATGCTTTCAGGGCTTCGTCGGCGGAAAATCTGGATAATCGAGCTCGTAGCTCCCAGAAATTCCAAAAAGAAAACAAATAATTCAACAATCGATGCAATGCATAAATTGTCGGCTGTCAAACCAAGATCTGCTACTGGTGTTACGTATAACCTTCACTTTCACTACTGACAGTTCCCATGGCACGCCATCTATTTCCCGCCATTTGAGAAATACCTCGTGTTTACCGCCAAACAGGATACCATCAGCTTATAGGAATCTTCGCTCCCAGCGCTTAGATCCAGAAGAAAGATGCCGTCAATTTAGCGTGAATCTTTCCTTGATCCCGAAGGTAAAAACGTTCGTACGACACCTCTAGCCGCCACTCAGGAAGAACTTTGCAGTCCTCTACGCACGTCCGCACTGTCCGGAGTAAGCCAAAACAAAGAGTCCAGTTTTGAAATACAAGGTGTTAATTTAAAGAAAAATATATTGGTTTTTCTTTGTTATAACTTTTATACCAATTTGGATATTTTTAAAAAATTTGAGGGAAGCCTTCTATGCACCAAAATAATTTTTTGGCATACAAGAAAAAATGGTTTTTACCAGTGTCGTTCATGAGGTTTAAGTTAATTAATATTTTTATTTTAAAATGGTACGCCACTGCATTTTCATCAATCTGGCTATCTATGTAACGGAATCTTTGAGCCTAATTTTAACCAACTTCCAGCTATTCGATTTCTTTGAAACTTTGCACACTTATTAATGACCCATGACAATGCAATAATCTGCAAAAAGTATCCCGTTATCTTGTTTTTAATCGCCAGGAAAAAAATTCCATTATATTATAAAAACAACACCTGGGTTGCCATCTGTTGGCAATATTTCAAACTTTGCCACTCAATGGAGAGAGAAATTTTTAGTGGGTTGCCATCTGTTGGCAACATTCCAAACTTTGACTGGGTTGCCATCTGTTGGCAACATTTCAAACTTTGCTACTAAATGGAGAAGAAATTTTTTAGTGGGTTGCAATCTGTTGGAAACATTACAAACTTTGCTACTCTTGTTCACTAAAATTTTTCGCCATTTTGTCAAGAGTAGCAAAAACTAAAAAAATGAAAAATAATTAATAGTTTAAAAAACTAAAAAACACGCTTTTATATGCAACCGAACTAAAAATTAGAAAATAATTTTTCATTAAAAAAAATATTGTCATTTCATAGTAAAAAGCGTGGGGTGTTTAATATATTAAATGTTATAATTATTATATTTGCCAATATCTATGATGGAAAAGTTATGAAAAAATAGTAAAATGCACCCCACGCTTTTTACTATGAAATGACAATATTTTTTTAATGAAAAATTATTTTCTAATTTTTAGTTCGGTTGCATATAAAAGCGTGTTTTTTTAGTTTTTTAAACCACGTATATCTTTATTTAGCAAAATCCCCAATGTTAAGTAACCTAATTAAAATGTATACTTATTTTAAAATTCTCAAAATTTATACTTTTTTATACTAGGTGTTCACAATATTATAACTGAACTTAAAACTTTACATATGCCATAAAACAAATATTTAAAACTAATACGTCTACGTTTGTTGGCGAGTTGCATGAGAGTGTCTAAAGCCCTCTCTCTCACGACTGCGTCGACTAAAGATACTAAATAAAAATTTAACTTAAATTCTTTTACATAAAGTGGTTTACTTCGGAAATCAAACAAAAATGTGATTTATGGTTTTCGATGTGCTTCTACCTTCTAAAATCAGAAGTTTATTAAAGTGGGCAACAACATAATATGCAAAATCTTCTAGATCTTCAAATGATTAGTTTTTCTGTTTAGATTGTATGACAGAGAAGGTAATGGATACATCGCAACAGGCACTCTCAAAGAAATCTTGGCAGCTCTGGGATGACAACTTGACCAACCGAGATTTGGACGGTATCATTGCTGAAATTGATACTGATGGATCTGGAACTGTTGACTTTGATGGTAAGAAATTTTGTATCCAATAGAATAAACAAACAAAAAATCAGTAGGTTTCTTCCTTAAGTTTTGTCATTTCATTAAAAAAAAAAAAAAAACAGCTTATTTTGTGGCTTAAAACACATTTTATCTAATTTATTGTTACCTCGAACTATAATACAAATATTATGGTAGGTATTCTTTTAATTTCATTTTTTATCCTTAAGTGAATATATACGGGACTGTGGAAATACGGTTCCACAACTGCTATTATTTGTAGGTGCTAGTTCGAAAGAATGTAATTTTCAATATTACCAAATTTTATAAATAAATAAACAAAGAACCTATAAATTTAATAAAAAAAATTCTAAAGCTTAATTTCTCTGTTATAGATAAAGTCGTGGCTTAAAAAAAATTTATTTTAATTTAGCGCTGAAAAATACAATTATCCGAATATTTCTTTCTTTAACACGCTTTTATTTTAGCTTGGGTTGTATGTATGTATGTATGTAACGGAATCTTTAAGTTTAATTTTCACCAACTTCCAGCGATTCGATTTCTTTGAAACTTTGCACACGTATCAGGACCCATGACAATGCAATAATCTGCAAACAGTATCCCGTTATCCTGATTAGGATCGCCAGGATAAATAAATTTCTTTAAAGATTTTCTGTAGAAGAGTAACAGAGAAAGAGCTAGTGCGCGATCTGCGCATGCGTGCAGTTTCGGACGTACTCTCAGCATAAGGCTGACAGAAACTTGTTCGGAGTAGTTGCGTTCTGAAACCCCATGCAACAGTGAAGCTTTAAATGAAATGATTAGATTACGAAATAGTTCGTGAAACATTTCAATATCACATGTCCGCAGAAAACTAATTGATATATCGAACTAAAAAATGAAAAATAAATAATAGTTTAAAAACTAAAACACGCTTTTATATGCAACCGAACTAAAGAATTAGAAAATAATTTTTCATTACAAAGAGTTTGTATTACAGTAATAAAAGGTCAAACAATGAATCATAATTATATACCTCAAAATTGAATTATAATAAAATTTAAGATAATAACAGAACAATTCACTTCAGAATAAAAGCGTGAGGTGCCTAATATATTAAATGTTATAATTATTTAATTTGTAAATATCTATGAGGGAAAATTATGAAAAAAAAAATAGTGAAATGCACCCCACGCTTTTTACCTGAAGTGAATTACTTCTGTTATTATCTTAAATTTTATTATAATGCTATTTTGAGGTATATAATTATGATTCATTGTTTGACCTTTTATTAGTGTAATACAAACTCTTTGTAATGAAAAATTATTTTCTAATTTTTAGTTCAGTTGCATATAAAGCGTGTTTTTAGTTTTTTTAAACTATTATTTATTTGTTTTAAATACCACAGATAGAGGTTGTTGAGTTTGGAACTAGGCTTCTTACTTCTAAGTTTGATAAAAATTCATTCCGCGTAAGCCGTTTTTAGACCTAAGAACAGCCAGAAGTCAGAGGGGCGAATAGGGTAATTGTTACCACAACTCGTATGTTATTTCACTGATGTTTGAAAGGTCTTTTGGGCTTAGTAAAAAACTAAAGATTTTTAATTAAATAAATATAATATTAATATATTTTTATAGCTTTATTCTTATTTATTATTTTTTTTGTTACAGAATTCATGGAAATGATGACTGGAGATTAAGTGATTTGGAAAATTTTGTATATTTTTGGTTTAATATAAGTTAATAAATTATGTAACTATTATAACGGTATTATATACCTTTTTCTAATTGGATAAAAAGACAAATATTCCACAATTGTACATAGCAAATAAAAATGTTAAAGATAAACTGTTTTTTTCTTCTATTCAATTGTGTTTCCAGCTTTTTTAATTAAAAAATTAAGCCAGATGGACAATTAATAAGGTGCATTAAGGAGTTGTCTAAATAAATAACCAGAACATACAAAAAAGAATCAACAAATAAGTTAAATAATTTTAAGCACACAGAAAGTCCAAGAATGTCTTTAAATAAATACACTTTCCACAAAAATTATTGCATATGCTTGAATATTTCCAAGAGGCTTCAATACAATTTTTTTAATCGCGCGCGTGTTTTTATTCCTGAAAGAGTCACTTTTCCGCACTAGTTCGAAAAAGTACTTTTGCCGCACCACACTAGTGCAAAACATAGAACTATACAGGGTGTCCCAACTCCATTTATACACGAAATTACTTCGCCCCTGTACAAAATACAAAAATAAACTTAAAGTAAGTAATGTTTCTTAGATATACTCTTTTAATTAACAGGTACCAGTTATTATACAGAGGTGTCTTTAAAAACAGAATTTTTATTGTCGAGTAGATTCTTTTAAATGAAACACCCTGTATATTTTAAGAAATTTTTGACCCTGTTTTAAATTTAACATCAATATCAGCAGTATGCTGATATACTCTTTAACGATTGAAAGTGAAAAAGAAAAGAATTGTTTGGTTCTAATTACGTTTTTGGTAAATAATTGTGTCACTTATACACTGAAAAATCCTATAATAACATGTAATTAATTACCTTCCATTCTAAGAACTACTAATAGGTAAGTTAGCTACTTGGTTTATTTTAGATACATATTTACTAACCTAATCTAAAACCAGCCATAATTGTCGCATTGCTGTTTTTTTAATGCAATTAAGTAAATATCTGTCTTAAATAAATTAAACTGCTGATGACATACCTATTAACAGTTCTTACAATGGAAGATAATTAATTACATATTATTATATTAATTGTCACTCTGACAATGACAGAATTATTTCAAAATAATTAGAACTAATATATTATTTTATTTCTTTACTTTTAATCGTTATTGAGTATATTAGCATATTGCTGATATCTCAAAGCCAGCAATAATTGTCGTTTAGTGTGTTTTTTCATATTGGCATTGATAGTAAAGCATTGGCAATTGGTGGCAATATTATGCCAACATCTAATACGCATTAAAAAGTTAACCCTAAATAAACACTCAATTGTCAATAAATTTTACATGCAGGCGAATTGCCGGCAAGACTACAAAAATGGCGGCATACCAATCCTGATTAAATAAAGCATGCCTTTTGTTGCAGGCAAATAAATATTGGATTTTTGAAGGTAAACCTTCAACGCATATTTTTCTTTTCAAACCGTATTATTAACATTGGTATTTAACTAACATTCGAGCAATTTTTTTAATCTGTTTTATTTATAATGGCGGCTAAACAACATTATTTTATGTTTTTTTACATAACTTAAAGGAAATGGCCTTCTCCTAACATTTTATTGATACAAATCATGCAAATAAAAATTAAGTCAAACAAAATGTTTATTATGTATTTTTGAGAGAATAAAAATAAAATGATGGTAAAATCAGCTAGGTTAATTTCGACGATTTCGACCGAAGGTGATAAATTCAAATTTGCCAGCTTAGCCGAAATACAAAATTTGACAATTTGACAGATCAGGCAACCTTGCTTTTGTTTGGCCGCTTTGTTCAATTATTTTCTACGTGGTTTTCTAGCTTTTTAGTTTCTTTTTTAAAGAGAAGAGTTTTTAGTAGACATAATTAAGTGTATTCATTACCTAATTAGTGTGTGTTGTGTAATTAATTGGTGATGGTTAGTCAAGAAGGCGGGTTATTCAAGTAGATTGTTAGGAGCTGTAAACATTTTGTTTAAAACCTTTTACATTTGTAGTTACCTAAAAAATCATATGAAATCAGGGAGTTGCCTTATTAAAGTTTTAAAGACGTGTTAATAAAAAAATTATATATATTTAATAGTTTTTTTTGACATTTAACTCCTTAAATATTTCTCTCTATGTTTTGGATCTGAAAATTGAGAGTAAGTGTCCCTTAAATACTTACTATTATAAAGTGTTTTCTTTTGATTTACTATCATTTTTTAAATTTTATTACATAGATACTCTTTTTTTGGTTTATTGTTACGGTATAAAAATTTATATTATGTAAATTTTTTTATTGATAAAGTTTTCCTGCCTTTTATTCTCATTTTTTTCGATTACAAAATTCTAAATATGTTATTTAACTTTTGGGACATTCATCTTATAAAACTTGCAATACTTATTTAATGATAAATGCCATTATCCTAAACGCATTTTTTTGCCAATAACTTATTAATGATGGATGCCATCATCCTAAACGCATTTTTTCATCATAAATTATTAATGACGGATGCCATCACATTATCTGCAACACGTGGCCTAATAACGGCCAATTGCCCACTTTCGCGTCTTTTGATACCTTTTTTGCCAAAGCCTTGCCATTAAAGAGTGTTGGCAATGCCAGTAAATTAAATGTACAACGCCGGCAAAAAATGTTATATGGGTCAATATAGAGAAATTTGTTAAAATATATAGGTGTTCCATTAACAAAAAGAAACCTAGTAGACAATAAAATTTATCTTTTCGACACATCTTGTATAATAAATAGTACTGTCAATAAGAAGAGTGTATTCAAATTAACATTTTTAATCTAAGTTTATTTTTGTATCTTGTAGAGGGGGAAGTTATTTCGTGTATAAATAGAGTTAGGACACCCTGTATATTAGCGAGTCGCACTGAAGGATTTTCATGAACTTTATGTTTAAAAAAATGCAAATTTGCCACCAATATTAATCAGTATAACTAGGGTATAAGATAGCATTGTGTTAAAATAAAAAATAATAATAATAAAACTTTGTTTTTATGATTTCCTTACGCTTGTAGAAAAATAACGTTCCTAACACGTGCCGGAAGTGCCTTTTCCGCGCTTCACTGCTTAACCGCACTACGCGCGTTCGATCAACTGCAGTAGCGAGCGGAAAAGCGGCACTTTCAGCACCAGTTAGGAAATATACTACCTAAAACACAGCATTTTTTTTTCTATTTTTAAACAATTGAAATGACATACTTGCTTTGTACTTATCCTAAAAGTTGTTGTCATAAATAAGTATAGTTTTAAAAATTTTGCGTCAAATTTTATTAATTTTCAATTCAATTCATGCTGTGTTTTTGTGACAATACATACTAAAAATGGTTACATACATAAATTGCGTTTGTTTATAATATGTGTTTGTTTACGAAAATATCTCTTCCGCTAATTTAAACCGCTAATGATCCCAGAAAACTGACAGCGTTCGTTTTTCTCGCTTAGAAAAATATAAGTGACAGTAGGTTCGTTCTTACAAACTTGCCCGTTAAATTACACCAATCAACAAATAGAAAAATGCGACTAATGTTATAATGGATGGATGAGAAAGATTAAAGCATAATTCAACCAGAGACAACAATGAGACGAGTAACAAGGTCCTAACAATTTGTCCATTGTATTTATCTCTTTCTGGTTTAACGCAAGTTCCAATAAATATGTCTTTGTCTTTCATCATGGCAGGCTATCGTAGATGGAGCAATTATCGCTTTGCCCTGGTTGCCAAGTTGTTTACAATTTCTGCATGTAAACTTTAATGTCCTTTTTTGGCTCGCATCTAATTAAGAGAAAGAAAATATACCATGAATCGAATATTTTTAACTTGACAAACGTTGCCGCAGGCAGTCACGCCGAAATGTTATTCGATATTTTTGTTTGATATTTTTCAATTGCCGATTTGTTTGGACAGTTTGTTTACATTTTCTGTGATTTATTGTGTTTCGTGGTATTATACCTTTAATTGGAATTGAATACTGACTTTTATTAGTGATGACAGTGTATATATTAAATTTGTGCTTTTCAACAGATAATTTAAGGTAATATTAACATGGTTATCTGTAAGAAAAAATCTTTATAAAAACCAAATAAATGACATTTTTAATTAGGTGTGTGTAATTATTGAACTAAACCCCAATATTTTATATTAATAGGAAACAAAAACAAGTACCTAACATTAAGGGCAAAAATAGCACAGCTATATAATTTGAATTTGGCGGGCAAACGATAAAGTCGACTCATGCGCCATCTGCGTTTACCTTCCTTGAAGACAGGCAAGGGAGGCCCAGCAGCTATCTCTCTTTCTCGGATAATTTATTTACATTTAGTTGCTCGTCTCATTCTTGTCTCTGATTCAACCACAAATTAATTTATTATATAAATAATTTTAGGTCCTGGGGGTGTCCATAAATTACGTAAGACATTTTAGGGGGAAAGGGGCTCAAGGAAAACTCACCAAAATCTTACGATGAGGGTCTGTAAAAATCTCACGTAATTTTTGTGTAGGTAGAAAGGAGAACAAATTAAATTTTGGAGTAGGCCTCCCCCGGAAAATGTGATGTATTGTGGCTTTTTTGGATGGAGGACCTTTTTAAGGACAAAATTAATTTCGGGTTAAGAAATTAAGAGTTTTGTATTTCCATCATAAATCTCACGTAAGAATAGATAGGTGGGGGAGGGGTTAAAGAAAATCTCACCTAACCTCATAAAAGGGAGAGGAGGGGTCCAAAATATGGAAAAAACACCTCAGGTAATTTATGGACGCCCCCTTAAAAAAATGTCTATTTAAAACATACTTCTTTATATTAAATCCTAGCAAGATTAGGCTTTAAGGTCTAATCCCTAGACACCTTTATGCGGTGTTGGCAGATTATGTACAATTATATACAAAAAAAGGCAACGTGGTGCTCTGGTATATTACAAGTTTGATTAGGATTAGAATAGGGCCGGGATAACCCATGCACTGAAGCCGCTCGGCTTATTGTGCGCCCTGTCTTTTACGTCTGGATGATGTCAGCCAGACGGGACCTACAGCTTAACGTGGGTTCCGGAACCACGGTCCTATGAGCGACAACTTAAGACCTCGTCCACACCCAGGGGGCACTACTGAACCTACCAACTGAGTGGGGTCCGCATGTCTACGGTTGCGCAGGACACGGCAAAGTGTGTTTTGGCGCCCTGGTCCTTTGGTGGCCTTCAGCGTCGATACATTTTGCACTTTGTCCGTCTGGTGTTGAGCTAACCACTAAATTTCCGACCAACTTATAAATAAGTATTTGGCCTCAGCAGGATTCGAACCCACCTCACGTCCGTTGTGCGCTCAACGACTTAACGCCTTACACGCTAAGCCATCACCGGACTCCTATATTACAAGTTGCTTCTTAAAATATTGGGACAAAAATACTTTTTTGTAACTAAACATGATTTGCGGGTTAAGCTTTGGTCTGGTTGATCGTATCGCGTAACGTTGCGGTAAACGGTGTGCGACTTGGACTGATAAATGCATTGCGTCAGCAGCAAGGGGCAAGTGGGGCAGAAGGGGGATCGCTTACGTCGCATATATCACAGTATTGGTAAATCAAACGTCGCTGTTTGCGTGACCTGATTTTAATTCACTGCACGTGACCACCTTTGTCAAAATTGGCGAAGTTGCGTTCCTACGTAAAGTTGAACGTTGCGTTAAAACGCTAACCGCAGCGTTATGTGGTGCGATCAGCAGACCGAGACTTTTAGTTTTACGTGTTCTGAAGTTAAGAAAAAGCTTCACGTTGTGGATACACTAAATAAAATTATTCAGAATTTCCACCGCGTACAGCCGGTTTACTGTTGGACATACCCAGTCCTAGATATAGAGGGGAGGGACGCACAAACCGGGGTGTTTGCCTCGGGTGACGTCTTCAAGGGGAGGTAAATTAAATCATGGTCGACGTGTACCGTATGGCCTGGATGTAATAAAATATAGTATAAGGCCTCTGACACGATACTAAGCGTCAGCGGCCAGCGTTGGGCGGAAAATGTGAGAGTGCTGTCTTTGATCTGTATGCGAGAATAAAAGAACTAGTTTATTTAAATCAGCCGCTCGACGCTCACGCTTAGTATTTTGTCTGAAGCCTAAGAAGTGGTGATTGTGAGAGGCGAGGTTTTTCTTTTTGTGGAATCACTTTTCATTTGGGTTAACTATGGCAAGAGGGCGCGAAGTGAAAAGTTAGGACCTTTTTGCTGTCTTCAATTTTTAAAAAAAAAAAAACAGGCGTCGTCACAGGGCAATTTTTGCCCCACCTTAAAAAAAAATAAAGATTCGCTGCTGCACATACCTATCTTATAGATGGCAACAAAGCTTTCATTTTTATGTCCTCTAGTTAAAAATTTGCAATAACAAGAAGTGTCAAGAACTTCATTTTTACAAAGTTCCATTCAACCACCTAGGGCCATTTAGCTTTCAGGTCACAGATTTTTTTTTTTAATTTGGCAGAAGTTTTACTTGGTATTGTACACTGTTTTCTGTCCAAAATTGTACCTTATCATTTTTTACACACTTCCCCAAAAGAAAGAGATCGATTTAAAGTAATGGTCTCGCTTTTTAGAGGACTGTCCCGCCGATTTTAAAAATGTCCCGATTTTTGTGGAACTGGGTGTAAACAAAAAAACAAAGATGAGGACATTTTTTTGTTTTGCTTTTCAAAAAATTTGGGACCTGAAAAAATAAATTTAATCAATGAATTAACCGAATCATTTTATTAATCGATTTCCATTAAAACATTTCAGCAAAAGTTAGTAACTTTTTTTTGCTCTTCAATAAAATTAAGGAAAAAACAATAAGCAATTTTCCATCTTATTTTATTTTTTCCCATTTGTCCCGCTTCCTATTATTGAAAATGTGGTCAAATTTGGTAATTTAAAGAACACTTAACAAAATATCTATTCCTTCTGTGTCAAGTTATACCGAACGAGCACTTTAATATTTTCTAGCCCGTTAGAAGAAAATTTGACAAATTTAGCTTTGACAAGAAAACAACTACTGCAGCTAAGCTGCTATATAATAATAAGACATCAAAGCACAAGTTTTAGTAACGAGCTACATATTCAAGAATTTAATTAGTTTGTGTTTTGTGTTTAAACTTAAACTTTAAACAAGAACAAAGATCCTACAAGTCAATAAACAAAGATTTGTAAAAATGGTAAATACAACTATATTTTAAATTTAAAATAAAAATTAATACCGATCCAATATTTAATTCTTTTTCACAGTATACAGGGTGTCTCCAAAAAGATGAGGAAAAAATGGTACCACAAATTCTTGAGGCTAAAATATAACTATTTAGCATACCTTACCTTAGTTCAAAAGTGAATGATTTGGGAAATACAATTTGGTAAAAATTAATTTTGGTTTTAGTCTTTTACAAATAGTTTTGTTAGTACCTAATGGGTGTATTGTCACAATAATCGGCTAGATGGGGATTTGGATGGTGGTGGTTTACATCTGACATAAATTGCATGATATTTATGTCAGGCAGAAATTCTGGCTAATATAAACAATAAAAAATTTCCATCGGACATAAATTTTTGACCACAACCACTTAATGATGGCTGAATACATTACGTGTGAAAGCCAAAAACCTGAAATGGAATAGAATAGAATACATTTTTTGACCGTTTACATTAGCCAGAATTTCTGTCTGACATAAATTATCATGCAACAAATGTCAGATTTAAACCTACCATAAGGCAGGTATATAATAGTAGATATTTTTCCCGTTAATTTCTGACACTAAACTTATTTCTTATAGCTTAGAGCTGTGATATAATGAAAATGTAACGTAATTCTTAGATTTGACTGCCATATTTCGAAAACTACTTATAAGATATAGATATATTAAATGTCTTATTTTCTTAAAGCTATTTAAAATATCTATTTAATGGAAATGGAATTTACTGGGTGTTATTTAAAACATGCCAGTTTACTTTTAAATTCCTGAGGATGGCCAAATTTTCGAAACTATGAAAAATTGTATATATCAGATGTAGACTATTTTTTAAAAGGATTTTAAAAGATCTTTTGAATGGTAATAAAATATACAGGGTGTTCTCTTAAAAAAAAGTTATTTTGCTGTATAACTCAAAAATCCGATTGTCAAATGTTTTTCTAATATTTAGTCTTAATGAGCGTAGTTTGCTAATTAAAACTATTTTGTATTTCGAATAATAACGCAGTTACCAAAGACAAACACTTAATTTGGATGACCCTGTATATTCTTGAGTGATCTTAGGAAGGAAAGTTTAGGTACACGAAAGTAAAATTTAAAAAAGCTTTTTACAACCATGTATCTTAAAAGTTAAGACATTTGGGACATAGGTTTATTTAAACTTTTTACTTAAAATCACCTTAGGATTCACACTTTAAAAAATAAACATCTAATTCTAAAACACCCAGTAAAGCTTTGATCTGGCCATACAGGAAATTATTTTTTGGATTCTTGATATTTTAATACCGGCTGATGCTTAAATCAACTTTATCAACTATATTTTTGTTTATGTAAAATACAGGGTGGCCCACCATATTCGACACGGTCTGTAGCTGGATAACCATGGGGTTTTAAAAAGTAAATACTGAAACATATACAGGTCGGATAAGGCCACAGTATAAAATTATTTTACTCTATACAGGATGTCTCAAAAAAGTGTGACGTATCAAAGTTATATTTTTTTAAATGGAACACCCTATATGTTATGACGGTTATATATTCTACATAAAAAATACTTTAAGTTTGTTCATAGTCCCAAGTGTCTAATTTTATTCGTTTTTGTGATATTAGATTTTTTTCAAAATGCAGGGGTGCAATTAAATTAATTTTATTTTAACAATATAAACTCATTAAACTTTAAAATTTGTTACAAGATTAGGAAAAGTCTGCCTTATCATACGTAGGTCATATCGAGATCATAGATTATACAGGGTGATCAAAAAATAATTTCAATTTTTAGAAAGTCAAATTGCAAAATCTCTCTTATTTTAAATGGAACACCCTGTATTTTTTAAAACACCTGATGACAAACCAAATGCTCTTTCAAATGCTGTATAGGTTGCCTATACCTATCTTTTATACTTTTTAAGTAAATTTCGTTTTAACATATTTTCATTCCAAATGTCTATTTAAATGTAAGTAAGCTGTGATATAGCTATGCCTATTTACTAAGCCGTTATTCCAAAACGTAAATTTGTTGGAAAAATGCACAAAATTAAAAGATTTTGTATTATCTGACACTATTTTTAAAACTCAGAGAAAAAAGATTCATTAGTTGCTTATAATTCTACATCCAATAACACTTATTTCAGCTGAATGTGGTAATGAGAAAACATGTGTTTTTAAACAATCCTAATAACGCCTCTGGTCAGTTATGACGACATTCTGTGACCTTTAACTCGTTTCTTCCATTATCCATAATCACTGTGTCATATTTTTTAAATAAACTATTATGGTTATCAGATGGTTTCTCCTGGAATATATTTCAGGATTAACTCTAGACTAAAGTAAACCATTTTTTCACATCCTACCAGTATTATATCATCTTGTTGTTGTAGAAGAAGGGTTTTTATTTAAAATCATTGAAATTTCTTTTAAACTGACTTAAACACTAGTAATCAATAAATGGTCGTTGTTATTTTCTTAAGAAAATATTAATGGCTGCTATGTCACAGCCAACTTTAATTTAAATAAACATTTGGACTAAAAATTTGTAAAAACAGATTTTACTAAAAAGCACAAAAAATAGGTATAGGCAAACTATTGAAAGAGTATTTTATTTGTCATCATGTGACGTACAAAAATACAGGGTGTTCCATTTAAAATAAGAGATTTATGGCTATTTGATTTTCTGAAAAATTGAAATTATTTTTGATCACCCTGTACAATATTTGATGTTGATTTGACCTCACGTATGATATGGCAGACTTTTTCTAATCTTGTTACACATTTTAAAGTTTAAAGTGTTAAAAATGTTAAAGTAAAATCAATTTAATTTTACCTCTGCATTTTTCAAAAAATTAAATATCACAAAAACGAATAAAATTAGACACTTAGTACTATGAACAAACTTGAGTTATTTTTAAAAGTAGAATCTAAAACTTTCACAAAATATAGGGTGTTCCATTTAAAAAAATATAACTTTGATACGTCACACTTTTTTGAGACATCCTGTATAGACTAAAATAATTTTATACTGTGGTCTTATCCGACCTGTATATGTTTCAATATTTACTTTTTTAAAAACCCCACGGTTATTCAGCTACAGACCGTGTCGAATATGGTGGGCCACCCTGTATATTGAAGAATAAGAATTTTCATCTAAACGTTACATACAATGTGGCTCAAAAAGTTATTTTGTTTTTAATTTATGTAAGATACCGTAGGTGGAGCCTTCTAGAGTAAACAAAAAAATGGATAACAGATTCTTATTTCTCTCCTTTCAAACCCCCTAGCCTAATGGTGTCTCTTATCTCTTATAAAAAAACTATTTTAAAAGACTAAAACCAACATAAATTTTTCACATCTTGTATTTCCCAAGTCATTCACTTTTGGACTAAGGTAAGTTGGGTCAGATAGTCATATTGTAGTTTCAGGAATTTGTAGTATTATTTTTTCAGCGTCTTTTAAAGACACCATGTTTATTTTTTTTAAATTATAATCTAAATCTGGTTTAACCAATTTTGGTATACCAGATAATTTGGAGGGCTGATCAGGAAATCTTTTAAAATGGTTTGTTTTCAAGACATCCATCATAAACCTTAAAAACCATACTAACCTTACTTTCATCTACTTTTTGGCAAGGCATTTATCTAAAAGGTGGTTTCTGAAAGGTCTGTACAAAATGCAACCACAAATTCCTTGGGTCAAAATACAACGATCCAATAAAATTTACCTTAGTCAAAAAGTTAATTGTTTACAAGATACAGGGTGTCAAAGCTTATTATTTTATTTCAGTTATTTTTAAATATTTTATTTATTATACAACACTTTTCCACAAAATTCAGTATTAAGAGGGTTTTTAGGGTGGGAAATCGAAATATGCTAATATTTTTGTTGTAAAATGTAGAGGGAGCCACCTGCAGTCCATTGCTTAGGTTCAAAGTGTCATAACTTATTTTTGCCTTGGAATATTGTAATTTTGGTAAAGTAGTTTTATTCCTCCTATATTTTTTGCACCAAAAAGGTATACTTGATAAATATCGCTACGAGCAACCGTCTTTAAGATATTTCAGGTTTAACATTTTATTTCATACAAAAGTTGGCCATTGAATTTATTGACGCTTTATCTAGACCACCAAGTTCTGAAAAACTTTTTATAGGTTAACTGTGAACTTTTTGGGTAGAATATTGTGGCGTAATTGGTTTTTGTCTATGTTGGCAGTTTCTGAGAAAATTACCCAACCTATCCCATATAACATTTTTTGCCGGCGTTGTACATTTAATTTACTGGCATTGCCAACACTCTTTAATGGCAAGGCATTGGCAAAAAGGTATCAAAAAGACGCGAAAGTGGGCAATTGGCCGTTATTAGGACACGTGTTGCAGATAATGTGATGGCATCCGTCATTAATAATTTATGCCAAAAAATGCGTTTAGGATGATGGCATCCATCATTAATAAGTTATTGGAAAAAAATACGTTTAGGATAATGGCATTATTCATTAAATAAGTATTGCAAGTTTTATAAGTTGAATGTCCCAAAAGTTAAATAACATATTTAGAATTTTGTAATCAAAAAAAATGAGAAAAAAGGCAGGAAAACTTTTTAAAATAAAATTTTTATATCGTAACAATAAACCAAAGAAAAAAATTAAAAAAAGATAGTAAATCAAAAGAAAACACTTTAAAATAGTAAGTATTTAAGGGACACTTACACTGAATTTTCAGATCCAAAACATAGGGAGAAATATTTTAAATGAGTTAAGTGTCAAAAAAAACTATTAAATATATATAATTTTTTTATTAACACGTCTTTAAAACTTTTAATAAGGTAACTCCCTGATTTCATATAATTTTTTAGGTAACTACAAATTTAAAAGGTTTTAAACAAAATGTTTACAGCTCCTAACAGTCTACTTGAATAACCCGCCTTCTTGACTAGCCATCACCAATAATTACACAACACATACTAATTAGGTAATGAATACACTTAATTATGTCTACTAAAAACTCTTCTTTAAAAAAGAAACTAAAAAGCAAGAAAACCACGTAGAAAACAATTGCACAAAGCGGCCAAACAAAAGCAAGGTTGCCTCATCTGTCAAATTGTCAAATCTTGTATTTCGGCTAAGCGGAAAATTTGAATTTATCACCTCGGTCGAAATCGTCGAAATTAACCTAGCTTATTTTACCATCATTTTATTTTTATTCTCTCAAAAATACATAGTAAACATTTTGTTTGACCTAATTTTTATTTGCATGATTTGTATCAATAAAATGTTAGGAAAAGGCCATTTCCTTTAAATTATGTAAAAAAACATAAAATAATGTTGTTTAGCCGCCATTATAAAATAAAACTGACCAAAAAAATTGCTCGAATGTTAGTTAAATATCAATGTTAATAATATGCTTTGAAAAGTATGAATATGCGTTGAAGGTTTGCCTTCAAAAATCCAATATTTATTTGCCTGCAACAAAAGGCATGCTTTATTTAATCAGGATTGGTATGCCGCCATTTTTGTATGCTTGCCAGCAATTCGCCAGCATGTAAAATTTATTGGCAATTAAGTGTTTATTTAGGGTTGACTTTTTAATGCGTATTAGATGTTGGCATAATATTGCCACCAATTGCCAATGCTTTACCATCAATGCCAATATGAAAAATGTATATTGCCGGCAAATAGTGTTTCCTGGGATGTTTTTATGAAACACCCTGTATATTTATATTTATATTCTTTAAGCTTTCTCTAAGTTTTCAAAAAATATACTAGTATTTTTTATTTAAAATTTGAGTTAGAAATAGCATTTTCCATAAATATGGCCTTTTTATAGGTGGTTATGATAGATAATAACAAAACATTATTTTCCATTACCTATTTTTTCTTTTAACTTTATCAACTAAATAGGTTATTAAAAATCAATTTTAATAATTTGTAACTTACTTTAATTAACTTACTTAGGATTCAAAAAATAAATATCCGGCTTTTTTCTTAATAGTTCCACTACTTTCATTATACTAATAGTAAATAGAATAACAATAATAGATGAGTTCAAGAAATAATAGTTCATTTTAGAAAAGTACTTTTACAAAAAAAAATATTATTTACTAAATGGAAACACTTAAATTTGACCATTTTTTTAATATTTCTTTTTGTTATTTTAAATATTCCTTAATACATATTTATTTTATTTTCATTTAGTTAATGTAACAATTTTTTCTGTTATAGCGTTATTCTATAATGAAGTCATATTATTTTAGGCTAAGTTAATTTAACTAACTGAAAAATAATAAAGTTGAATTTTAATAAGATATCAAGTTGGGGTAGCTCAATAAAAAAGAGTATTGAAAAATGACGTTTAAGGAAAATGCTAATTTTTGGTAAAGTTTTGAAATAGAAAAAAATTACCAACATATATTTTTGAAAAGATTTAAGAGAGCCTAATAAAAATAAATAAAAATATACAGGGTGTTTCATAAAAAAAATACAAGTTTGGTAATTTCCTCAAAAACGGCTCAACATAAAAAAAACTAATTACATCACAATATTCTACGGAAAAAACACACAAATAACCCATCTAAGGTTTTTTTATAGCTTTAATAACAAATGAGTTAAATAAAGATGTAAAGGCAAAATCTAAAAATCACCCTGTAGTTCTGAGATGGATCGCAATAGCCATAAACTGTTTTTATTACAGTTGTTTTTTTTTTAAAGATCAAGAGTTCTATATTATATTTATGATATTCCTTACGATTTTCGAGATACTCTGTAAAACCGTCAAAAATGAAACACCTTGTACACAGAGCCTAATAAGTTTTAGTAAATTTAACTAGAGACGTGTTTACAAAAATATATTTTGTGTAATAATTTCAGGCATCCGACGATGAACAAAAAATGGCAATAATGCGCAAAGCTTTTCAAATGTTTGACACTGGTAAAACTGGCTTTATTGAAACAATTAAAATTGCCACCATTTTGAATACTATGGGTCAGCTATTTGATGAAGGCGAATTAAATAACTTAATAAGAAAAAATGATCCCGATCATAGTGGAAGAGTAAACTTTGACGGTTTCTGTGATATTGCCATCCATTTTCTAGAGGAAGACGATGCAGAATCTACACAACAGGAATTAAAAGAAGCATTTAGGTAAGGTTTGTAGACTACTTTATTGGTAACACTGTTTTTAATTATAAAATTATATTTGCCTCCCGATTTGATATTAGATTAGATTAGACTTGCCTGGAGGTGGATTGTATATCCTTTATCACTGCAACTTGCTCAGGTTTATTGTGGGTCCTCCCTCCATAAGTTAAAGCACGATATCCAAGCTTGTCTTTTTAATCAGACTCCACAAATTTGAAACTGGCTCCATGGTATATCTTGCCGTTTTAGGTTTTTCCTCATCCAGCCTTGCAAACCTCAGACGACAAAGGGCTTCACAGTAGCACCATACGCGTTCTGCGGTTTCTTCTTCCTCCTGGCAGAAGCTGCATAGGTTCTTTCTGCCCATAATTTCCAGGGGTTTATTTACTTTGCAATGACCTGTTAGTTGACCCACTATTATTTTTACTGCCTTTCGGTTGTAAATCAGAAGGTCTTCGTAACTGTGGCGAGTATGCATTAATCAATATTTTCGCTTGAAGTTGCCCTCTCTCTCTCTCTCTCTCTGTTTATTCTTGGTTTTGGTCCCTTCAGGTCCAATCCACCACTCTCCCCTTCCGGACTATGCTTTTCAGGGCTCCGTCGGCGGAAAATCTGGATAATCGAGCTCGTGGCTCCCAGAAATTCCAAAAAGAAACCAAAAATATTTCTACAATCGATGCAATGTATAAATTGTCGGCTGTCAAATCAAGACCTGCTACTGGGGTTACGTATAACCTTCACTTTCACTACTGACAGTTCCCATGGCACGCCCATCTATTTTCCGCCATTTGAGAAATACCTCGTATTCACCACCAAACAGGATACCATCAGCTTATAGGAATCTTCGCTCACAGCGCTTAGATCCAGAAGAAAGATGCCGTCAATTTAGCGTGAATCTTTCCTCGATCCCCGAAGGTAAAAAACGTTCGTACAGCACCTCCAACCGCCACTCCGGAAAGAACTTTGTAGTCCTCTACGCACGTCCGCACTGTCCGTTGTCAAATAAAGAGTGTTGACGCTGTCCTGGTGCAAGATCGTTTAACTAGGTAAGGTTGCCTCGTAAGCCTTGCAACATGGCGGACCATACGTCAAATATGTATTTTGCTCATTATTTAATGAAGTTTTTAACAGTATAGTTTGTGTTTTTGTCAATATTAAAGAAATACTTTTAAATACTGTTAATTCCAGTTGTTACCGTAATTTCTTTATTTCCTATTAATAAATTATTTAACAATGATTATTCTAGCTGATTTTTAAATATTGTATATCGCGCTCTTTCGCCCTCATAGTATTATCCGTCTAGACATCCTTGTTGGCGCCAAGGAACCAGCAGAGCGGTACATATGTGACGTAATGAGGCAACCTTACCTAGTCAAACGATCTTGGTCCTGGTGTTCTTATCCATGATACAACAAATACGAAACGTAGGATCTTGCGTATGACGTTTATCACGTGACCACCGTCTCTGACGTAGTAATGTGACTAAATTTGTAAACAAAGTTGAAAACATACGTTTTGTGACTTTAAAACCAGTTATGTATAAGAAAATTTGTTTTGAAGTGCTTTAAACAGTGGTTTATTAAGTAAGTTCCGTTTATGCGCGTATTAACATTTTAAGCTAGTTAACATCAAATATTATGTTCTTAGATTAAAATTAATAATATTCTAAAAGATATTTCTTCATATTCCTCCTCATATTTAAAAAATGACGAAAATTCACAAACATTGCAAGCTTTCTTAATTTAAATATTGCGCCGAAAAAAGTCACATTGCTACGTCATGCGCAGAGCGAATCAATTTGGAATCTCTGTTGATCCTACCTTCTTGTAATCTTTGCATCATGTTCTTATCCACAGTCTTGGGATTCTCTCATGATCCGTGATTTAAAAGATGACCTTACTTGACGCATGACGGAGTACTACAGTAGGGCTCGGGACCTACCATTGTCCTGCCAGCCTCTGTTTTTGCCCTCTTTAATCTATTTACATAAATAGTAGCTTGTTTATACCTAATACCAAATCATAAACAAAAAACTTCATCTTCTCAAAGCAGAAATTGCGAAAATACCCCTAAAAAAGTAATAGATCCTCTACATGACGACGATGAGCAAGAAAATATAAATAATTTAAGCTGCTCTTTTTCAAATGGAATAAAATATGCTCAGCTATGTGGAAGACACTGTTCTTTAGACATGAGAATAATGTTCTAAAATTTTTCGGGTTGGGGGTACGTATAAACCGAGCTTTTTTGAAACTGCCTTGGCTACAGATATTTCTCGAATGTGACGTCCACAAAATTAAGTTTTTAAGTTTTTCGCAACAAGAAAAGAATAATGTTTAAGGATATTAAATTAGGGTCTTGTACAAGTGTAATTTTATTGAATTAGAGCCAAGCAGCTTACCATAAAGTCATATTCTAAATAAACTAGCTATTTTTTTTTAGATTATACGATAAAGAGGGTAATGGTTACATTACCACTGGTACATTAAAAGAAATTCTTAGAGCATTGGATGATAAACTGACTGGTAGAGAACTGGATGGTATAATTGCTGAAATAGATACTGATGGATCTGGCACTGTAGACTTTGATGGTAGGTCCCTATTTTAGCCCCAGGGCCAGTAACTGGTCGCATGACCTAAAACTAATAAATACAAAATTTTACTCCGATTGGTAATATACACATATAAATAAATATGAAAAAAGACCAAGAGTAAATTGCCTTTATTTTTAATAATATGACAAAATTTTATAACTAAATGTCAAATTTTATGTCAATATTTAAAGTAAAACAATTCTTTTTGTAATTTTTCACATTATTCATTAACAGTTTTCAAAATACTTGGCCTAAGTCCGTTTTACAGTCGGCAAGTTCTTTCTGCAATTTTGTTGCAGCAACTTTCTTTCAACAATAAACTTGCTGCAAGTTTATTGCAGATTCGTTTTACAGTCGGCAATTCGCTTTTTAATATTGCAAAAATAGGGCAAGGTACCAACATGCAAAAAGTAAAAATAAAGCTAGAACCTAACCTAGCTATTGACCGGTATTTAGAATAGCTGTTAAAAATGAAAAAATCGAACGAAAAAGAGCCACCGCGGCTACAATTTGGCTTATTATTGCTGCCGCTACCCTCCTGGGGGATGAAAATTCAAGAAAAAAAAGCAAGAAGGTGGTGCTCACTCAACTAGTAACTTTGGGAGGGTTGGTACCACTAAAATAACCAAATTTTTCCCAGACTTGCAGTTACAACTGCAAGAAAAATCGATCCAACTGCTAAAAATCAGCTGTTCGGGTACTGCGCATTCCTACCACAAGTTTCTTGCAAGTTGCAGAAAGAACTTGCCGACTGTAAAACGGACTTAAAAGCATCGAATTTAAATCAAATATATTTAAATTTATTAAATTTTCTTTTGAATCTTGCTTCCTTTTGCCCAGTATTTAAGTTGTAATGCGTGATGTAGAAATGACAATTACATTTTTTTAACTCTCATGCTCTAACTTCAAGTTTTGACGTAAAATTTAATTCTTCACAACATTTACTTATATAATTTTGTTCCATTTTTAATAACAAAAGTAGCTATTTCCTGGACATTTTTAATATTTTTAGTTATAACTTGCTCTGTATAATACCAATTGAAGTAAAATTTTATATTTGTTAGTTTTGGACCATGCGACCACTTTTCCCAAAATTTCGTTTTACAATTCAACAATTTTTGGTAAATTTGTCCTCTTGTAACACCTATCCTGGAACACACTGTATATGGCGGCGCTTTAACCTAGTCTGTCCATGTCAAATTTTTCGGGTGTCGGACTAGGCGAACGCGTCACTTTTTTGTCGGACAAGTTTACCACAGTATTTTACATGCCATTTTTAAGCATTTTCCAAAAAATGGTTAGGGTACAACAGGTATGAAACCATAAGGCTCAAACACGTGCTTCGGTTATCGGACTAGGCGGATTGCGTGACTGCAACCTTTACGATCTTTGGCACAATGTTTAAAAATTGCGTGTAAAACATGTGTAAACATTGTGGTAAACTTGTCGGACAAAACTGGTGAAGTGTTTGGTCAGTCCGACACCCGACACATTTAACATTGACAGGCTGGGTTAAAGCGCCGCTTTCATATATGGCTGTATGAATATTCGTGGTAGACTCGTCAAAAGGAACTGCCCTAAAAATTATTCTTATTATAAAATGTATTTCGTTTCGGGTCCAGGGATTATTGATTAGTGAGGGTGCCCAGCGTCTTTGTTTTATAAATGCAACAAACAATCTTCTTTTAAAGCAATTTTTTCAAAGTATAAATCAATTTTATTAAATTTTGTCCTTACAGTAAATTAATTAATAACCCAATTATTATAGTTCTGAAACCTATCAATATTATATTGCATTAAATTGAATAATTAAATAATTAGCGCTACCCTATTAAGTTTTTTATGTAAAAAAACATAAATCAACTATTTTTTTATTGCAGAATTTATGGAGATGATGACTGGTGACTAGAAAATGGCGTCAGGTAAAGAATGAAGTGTTCCCCTATATTTAAGGTTAAGATTTTGTAAAGTAATTTAAATATAAATAGCATTTAAAAGACTAAATAAGATTGAAGAACTCAAGAAGCAGTTAATAAAAAACTCTTGAACAGAAAAATAATTATATTAACGCGATTTGTTTCTTAAACATGTTAAATACTATATATTAATAAACTTGTTACAAACCCTTTTTGTATTATTTGTTTTTTTTAAATTTAATGTAATGATTTTTAGCCTTCTTTGGCAAAGCAAACATAAGTTTATATATATATATATATATATATATATATATATATATATATATATATATATATATATATATATATATATATATATAATATATAAATTATTAGGAGACTTCGTCATAGAGTCAATAAGATTAATATTGTAAATCGATTTCGAAGCTCCAGAAAGGTTTTAGGAATATTGATTTCTGGTAATAAATAGGTAGATGGCACGAAAGAGGCTTTAAAATCAATAAAACCGACCTATAATCGTCCTATGGATTTAAATAAGAGTGAACTCCAATGGGGCATAAGCATTGTTGCCAAGTTGTTCATAAACTTTTACTCATCAACTTGTTTTCTTTTTGTGAAATATCTTAAAAGTAAAAAAGTTGTAGATTCATTTATAATAGTATTTATTTATTGCATATAGAGGCCTACAAATTTACGTAAATATAAAAAACAAAAATATACGTATTGCAATATATTTATGTGTGTATTCGTCGTGGGTTTAATTAAGGAATTTAAAAAAAGGCGTTGCTTACCAGAACTAACCAATCGTAAGTGTGTATTAGTCTTGGGTTTGATTAAGTACCTACCCTTAGTACCCTTTTCTGATTCTAAGAAATATCTCTAATAGTCCACCTAAATTTTGGCAACAGTGCGTCTTAAATTTATTGTATTCTAGAGCCAACAGTTAGAAAAATGGGGGTTTGAAAAATTCGGTGGCTAATGCGAGGATTTTAATATTGGTCTCAGATAAGCCGGTTGCTGTTGGGCTGACACCAGATGGCACGGGCGGGGCGCCCGACTGCTCAGACAGATACCGATTACCTGGAAGGCTTTATTTATCTTGGGGAGGGAAGGGGGTGAAGTTTCGCTGTGTGAGTAAACAAGGAAAACAGGTTAGTTTAAATTTGTTTTAGTTAGTTTAATAAACAAAATTATAAACACTCACATAATCCTGTTTTATTACTTATTCGATATTCGTACCTATTCGGAAGCAGCCTGGTATCGTAAACATGTTGGGAACCAGTTACGGTAGTTACAAAACAAAACTAGTTATTGTGCAATATATTAAATACAGTCTTTGCATAAATATATTGCACTGTTTGGGGACGACTAGCAATATTACTGTAAAATATTTTGCCCCATAATATTGATCGTCTGTGGGCACCTTTACAGTTTTCAAATTTCCAATGGCCAACATTGACATGACCCGTACTCGTCTGCTACCCCTAAATGTGGCGCTCAGGGAACGCACCCCAGCTTCCGGCTTGCCCCTCTAGATCCGAGGCTGCCATATAATCTTGTCAACAATTTTTATTTAACTATCAATTAATTTTCTGAATTAAATTTTTCCAAAAATATTAAATGTTTAATTTATACAAAGAATAATTTTCATAAGAAATTTAAAATCTACACTATCCCTTCAGGATATTTTGAAAACAATGGGGTATTTTCAAATTATTTGAAATCTCTTATTACAAAAAAATATGTATTTTGTTAACACGCTTTTATTAGCTTGGGTTGTATGTATGTATGTATGTATGTGTAAGAGTGTATGGTTCGCTTTAGTATACTGACGTAAAATTACCACTGTCTACATAGTTTATTTATTTAAAGCAATTAAACCAATTTATAAATTTGGAAAATCTTTCTTATCAAAAACGGCTTTGATTCAAGTACGTATATATACTTTTTTTTCTAAATAAAATTGCATACAAATATAAATATTTACATAAAACCGGTTTTGAACCAATAACCCAACATCCTTATCAGTTCCTTATCAGCATTTTAAATTCACTTTCAATAAAGGAGACCTCACACCTCGGAACTTTGCTTTGCTAGTAGAAATATATAATGAGCGACCAAAATGAGGATTTTTTAACAAATTGGTAAAATCCATTGAACAGGCTAATGAAAAACAAACTAAAGATTTAGAAGCAAAAATAATCTCCGAAATAACTACAGTAAAAACAGAAATACTAGAAATTAAAGAGCTGGTTCAGCAAGAAACAAATAGAAGAGAGATAGTTGAAAAAAAGCAGGATATTTTGGAAAATAAATGTGAATACATACAGAGAGCCTTGAAAAAGAATAATATACTTATTTTTGGGTTGCAATTCGAAGAAGTAGAAAATTTGGCCTCACACACAGTAAATCAACTCAATACATTGCTTGAGCTGAATTTAACGTTGGGTAGCATAAACAACATATTTCCTATTGGCAAATCAAACGATAGAAAACCAATAGTAGTACAATTTTTGTCATATTTTACAAAAATAGAAGTTCTCAAAGCTTGTAAAAAATTAAAGGGAACGACAATTAGTATTTCCGAAGACCTTACTCCCAGAGAAAGAGAAATTAGAAAGATATTGGTAAAACATAAAAAGTTGGCAGAAGAAAAGGGAAATAGAGCATTTATTAGGAAAAACTTGCTGTATGTAAACGGCGAAGTATACACACATGAAAGTCTGGAAACTCAAAATAACGAACAGGAAGCACTAGTACATAACCAATTGAGAAAAATAAATAGTGCACCGGCTACACCTTCAAAGCCGCTTCAAAGTACTGAGATTGAACATACAGAAGAAGAGGAAGAAGAACCTAAGGCCACTCAATCTGACAGTGAAGACGGTGGTATCACTCAAATAAGCCCAGAAGTCGACCATTTGGGAAAAAGAAAGCAGATGGAAAAACATGCGGGACCCGTTACAAGAAAGTTTAAACAAAGTCAAAAACTTCCAATCGAACCATCTGCGCAACCAACAAAAGCTAGCACAAAAAACAATAAACAAACAGACAGCTGTTAATAAATTATGTATGTTATAAGTTATAATTGGGACAGCATTAATTAGCCATTAGTATTTGGCCATAGCTTATCACCGTATGTAGTCTTGTAATCGTATTTCACTTTTTATTCCTTTTGTTATTAAAAATATATTATATTAGATTCTTTCTTTTTTAATTTTTTGGCTTGTATCATTTCTTTTTCCTAGAAGGTAATTAATTATAGTTTAGATTTTTATTTAGAACTTACCAAATATGAATCAGTACGTGTTAGATTTTCAAATCGATTGCATTGAGACTAAGTGCGCAGAATCTGTGAATGAATGTCATTCTATATTAGGCATTAATAATTACCGTAAATTTTCAATTTTTCATAATAATATAAGAAGTTTAAACAAAAACTTTTTAGAGCTGCAAGTACTTTTAGAAAGCTTTAATAAATATACATTTGATTTTATTGCTCTTACAGAAACATGGCAGTTACCAGATCTAGATTTGTTGCAGATCCCTGGCTACGATATTGTATACAATGAGGGAAAGAATAATAGATCGGATGGGGTTGTGATTTATATTAAAAAAGAAATAAACAGCCAAAGTAGCATAGTTTGCTTGGGAGGCGTTAAAGCTATAAAAACAAACCTAATTCATGAACACAAAAATATTGAAATTATTTCTATTTATAGATCTCCCTCCCAGAGCCCACGTGAATTTAACCAAAATCTGTACAATTATTTATCTAATCATAAAGACAGTAAGTATGACTTACAAATAATTTTAGGAGATATAAATATTAACATATTAGACAATAATACTGATTTTGTAAATGAATACCTTAACACTCTTTCAGAACACAGATACTTGTCGGCAATAAATAAAAAGACTAGAATTTGCCGAGAAAGTTCTTCCTGTTTGGACCATATTTTTATTAAATCAAAAAATTCCGAATATTCATTTTTGCCAATTGTTTTACAAACCCCAATTACTGATCACTACCCTATTATTTTGGAGTGCTCTTCAAAATCACAAAACACAAAACAAAATTCTCATAGTAATAAAAGTGTAACATATTTAAATCATTCTAAACTTACCGACAAACTTAAAGAAGAGTCTTGGGATAATGTGTACAACAGCAAAAATCTAGATAATGCTGTAGATACTTTTATCCAGCGACTTAACGCCCTAATACAGTTATCTAGCGTAACAATAAATATTAAAAAAGGGAGAGAAAAAGAACTCCATGGATTACTAAGGCTCTAGTTGTATCAATAAATTCAAAAAATATTCTCTACTTAAAACATAAACAAAATCCAAATAATCAAGAAATATTAAACTCCTACAAAAGTTATAGAAATAAACTTAATAATTTAATTAAAATTACAAAAAATAATTATTATAAAGAACTTATTAATGAAAATGGAAACTCTTCAAAAAAATTATGGAATTGTGTAAAGGAAATTGAAAATAAAAAATCGCATGCTACCATTTCCACCATCAAGACCAAAGAAAATACAATAACTGATAACGAAGTTAAAATTGCTGATACTTTTAATGATTTTTTACCAACATCGGTGCAGAACTTGCATCAAAAATTAAAGTTATTCCTGAACAATTTAGGCAAAAAAAAGTTTTAAACTCATTTTACTTAAAACAAACAAATGCTTCTGAAATGAAGAAAATAATAAGAGAATTAAAAGATAAAAAGTCTCCCGGTCTCGACGGCATTAAGGCCGAATTAATTAAAGAAAATAGCATATATTTGGCCGATCCTCTTGTCTATTTATTTAATAGATCCTTCTCTGAAGGGATATTTCCGTCCGCATTTAAAATAGCTAAAATTATACCAATTTTCAAAGCCGGAGATAAAAACGAAGTATCCAATTATAGACCAATTTCACTAATCTCAGTCTTATCAAAGATTTTGGAAACATTAATAAAAAATCGTATTACAGAATTTTTAAATAAATATAACATATTATCAAATAAACAATATGGCTTTAGGACTTCTAGGTCGACGCAGGACGCAGTAGCTTACCTAACAAGAATAATAATTGATGCAGTGGATTCAAAACAGGCAGCTTTATGCGTTTTCGTCGACCTAGCAAAAGCCTTTGATACAGTGAGTCATCCAGAATTGCTAGAGTCCCTGGATAACATCGGATTCAGAGGTATTTCTTTTAAGCTTCTTCAAAGCTACTTATCAAACAGAACACAATGTGTCAGTATCAAAAACTCAATAAGTGATTTAAAAACGATAGAATACGGAGTTCCCCAGGGGACAGTACTTGGTCCTCTTTTATTTAGCATATATTTAAATGATATATTTAGTACAGATATTAAGGGAGAGGTTATCAGCTTTGCTGATGACACAGCAATTTTTATAAACATTCCAACTGGTCTGATCTAAAAAATTTGGTAGAAAAAGATTTTGTAAATGTGGTTACCTTTTTAAACAATAAAAAACTAACAATCAATTGGAAAAAAACTAATTTTCTGCCCTTTACATCCTACTCAAGAAACTTACCACCTTATTCTGAGCTTGAAATAAAAAGTAACTACTTTGAGTATAAAATTAAAATGACTAACAAAACGAAATATCTCGGAATTATGTTGGATAGTCATCTTAGATGGGATCAACATGTTAATATGATAACCGGCAGACTAAGGTCTTTGATCTCAAAATTTAAATATTTTAAACAAATATTTGACTTAAAACAACTAACAACCCTTTACTACGCACTGGTACAATCTCACCTTGTCTACGGTATTGTGGCTTGGGGAGGTGTAACAAATCATTACTTAAAAAAACTAGAAGTTACGCAGAAGTGGATACTAAAAATAATCTTTAATAAATCCTATATGTACCCGAGTGATCAGCTCTACGAAGAGAGTGGAGTCTTTGATGTCCGACAGTTGTTTTTAAAGGTCTAGCACTTCAACAGTACAAAAACAAAGAAAATAGTAAACTTGTAGAACATAAGCACTTTACACGACAAAGAAGCCACCAACTCGTGGTTCCAAGAGTCTACAAAACTGTTGGACAAAGATGTCACTCTTACCTCTCTCCTCTGGTCTATAATACTTTGCCAAATGATATAAGATCAATAAATTCATTTTTACTTTTTAAAAAAAACTTTCTATGTGGATAAGACAAAAGTCTCGAGCTGAAATAGGCAGACTAATCGATATTAAGAATAATTAACATTTTAAATTAACGTGAAATAGTCTCAAATGCAATATATAGAATTACTATTAGTTATTAGTTATAGAAACTGTATGTTATGTTTAAAGGCATATGCCTATAGTTGTAAGTAGCAGCATGTGATAATAAATTAAACGAAAACCCACGTACAAGGAATCTTCAGTGGGTGTTTGTTTATTTATGATCATTATGAATTTTTTCCTGCATTAGGGTATTTATGTATCTACTTATTTTTTGTCATAAATAAACGTTATTATTATTATTATTATTATTATGTAACGGAATCTTTAAGCTTAATTTTCACCAACTTCCAGCGATTCGATTTCTTTGAAACTTTGCACACGTATCAAGGACCCATGACAATGCAATAATCTGCAAACAGTATCCCGTTATCCTGATTAGGATCGCCAGGATAAATAAATTCCTTTATAGATTTTCTGTAGGAGAGTAACAGAGAAAGAGCTAGTGCGCGATCTGCGCATGCGTGCAGTTTCGGACGTACTCTCAGCATAAGGCTGACAGAAACTTGTTCGGAGTAGTTGCGTTCTGAAACCCCATGCAACAGTGAAGCTTTAAATGAAATGATTAGATTACGAAATAGTTCGTGAAACATTTCAATATCACATGTCCGCAGAAAACTAATTGATATATCGAACTAAAAAATGAAAAATAAATAATAGTTTAAAAAAATTAAAAAACACGCTTTTATATGCAACCGAACTAAAAATTAGAAAATAATTTTTCATTACAAAGAGTTTGTATTACAGTAATAAAAGGTCAAACAATGAATCATAATTATATACCTCAAAATAGAATTATAATAAAATTTAAGATAATAACAGAATAATTCACTTCAGAATAAAAGCGTGGTGTGCTTAATATATTTAAATGTTATAATTATTTCATTTGTAAATATCTATGAGGAAAAGTTATGAAAAATAGTAAACTGCACCCCACGCTTTTTACTCTGAAGTGAATTATTCTGTTATTATCTTAAATTTTATTATAATTCTATTTTAAGGTATATAATTATGATTCATTGTGTGACCTTTTATTACTGTAATACAACTCTTGTAATAAAAGATTATTTTCTAATTTTTAGTTCGGTTGCATATAAAAGCGTGTTTTTTTATTTTTTTGAAACTATTATTTATTCTATAAATAATTTTTGTTAAGGACAACAAATTATCCTATAGAAATGCAACTGCTTATTAAGTAATTTTTAAATGATATAGAAGCACTTATTTTCTAAACTGTATTTTGGTACATTATAAATAGTATTTAAATTAGCGTTTAATTATAGGATTTTATTAATTAATGCACTTTTCAAGTTGATGCCGCTGTTAATAATTATGTTTGTATGTTTTCTATGTTTGTATGTTAATAATTTGTTTTTAATTTAGCTAAATAATGGGTAAAATAAATTGTTATTAATCGATTTGTTAGTTTTAATTTATAAATAATAATTATACCACTAATAGCTCTTTTATTGTATGTTTAATTAGGAAAAGTATGGTTTTTTGTTCTACAATAAAAATATTTAAAATACTTTATCAAATCCTATTTTGTTATCTCAAGATGTGAAAAGTTATAGGCTGGAACACGCTGGAGATAAACTTAATAAGGAGCGGTTGATTTTTTAAATTTATCCGAAAATATAGGTTTTTTTTTATCTTTAAACAAACCACAAAGGCTAAAAGCCTAAATACTAACGTACCGTGGGTGTCTTCAGCGAGGTAAGAGGGAGTTTGTTGACACGGGACTTAAATACTTGAAGATTTGGGGGAGAGGGAAAGACCTCCGCGGGCAGCAGGTTCCACGTTCTAGAAGCTCTAGGGATAAAAGAACGAACAAAGAAAAGTCGGGCCTCCAGTTGAACCGTATAGGGATGCATACTCGCGGAACCACGAGTTTCTCTGTTGGGAACCGTGAGTGGAGGAACTATACTGGACAATTCTTCAGAGCAGAAGCCATGAAAGTACCTATAAAAAAGCGATAAATTCCCACAGCCCGACGATGGGCAAGAGAGGGCAGCCTTTCTATAAGTAAAGGATTATTAATGAGACGAATAGCTCTTCTTTGAATAGAATCAAGAATGCTTAGGGTTGTGGGGGACGCCATGCCCCCAGATATGAGAACAATATTCCAAGGGAGGTCGGATTTGGGACACATATAAAGTGTATAAATTAGAAGCGGAAAAATACTTTTTGGCTCGAAAAAGAAATCCAAGCTTTTTTGAAGCTGCCGTGGCTATAGATACAATGTGTTTATGTCAGTTAAGGTTACTTTTAAATGTGACGCCCACAAGATTGAAGGTGTCTTTGCTCTGTAAAACTTGGCCGCTCATAAGTAGAGGATGAGTATTTAATGACTCTTTTCGCGACAAGGAACATGATTGTGTTTTGGATGCATTAAAATGGACGAGATTTTTGGCGCCCCAATCCAATATTAAGTTAAGATCTTGCGAAAGAGATATCTGCATCGCTCTGCGTTTGTTTTCCAAGTCAGGTTTATTGATGGGTTTAGGAACCTGAAAACTGGAGTGAAGGGTGCTATCGTCGGTGAAACTATGAATGGAATTAGTTGTGGACGAGAGAAGGTCGTTGATGTGAAGAAGAAACAATGTTGGTGCCAGAACTGAGCCCTGAGGCACTCCAGCATTTACTTGGTGAAAGCTTGGAGAATGGCCGTCCACAATAACTGATATACGTCGATCAGATAGATAACTAGAGAGCCAAGTACAGAGTTTAGTTGAAAGACTATAGGAGGGAAGCTTATTAAGAAGGTTATGTTTGTGACGTCACTGTTTTGCCATAATATTTTTTTATCTGACAAAATTAACCTATATTTGCATAAAACAAAATCAAATCATAAAAAAATAGTATTCTATCCTTAATAACAATTTAAACTTAAATTCTCTTTAAAAAAATATTCAAGGGTCACAACTAATAACCTCTAAATTTAACTTTAAACAGTAAAAACTAAATCTATATAAAAGTCCAATAGCTAAAAAGTAAAAACAACACCAAAACCGCGGAAAAAGCTTCCTGTATGATTGTAAACAAAGAATAAGGGAAATGATTACGTCACAAAATTTAGTGAACAGGCTTAGATGGGATTGAGCGCTCCTAATTAAAAAGTTTATCCCTTGGAGTGGAACTATCTTGGAGATGTGTACCACTAATTTTGCGTTTGCGATGAATAATTTTTTGAAATAAAACCAGGGGCGGTGGGCGGTCATAGGGAGGGGGCATGACCCTCCTCCTTTCATGGCACATTCTTTGTAACCAAATATTTTATACATACCTAATGGCAAATATGGCCATTTAATGATGGCTCTTCAAAAAATATCATTCTTCCACCTTCCTAAAAATTTTATTTTCAGACAGACACTTCGGTCTCGGCCCCTCCCCCTGAATAAAACACATACAACTCACTTGTTATACTATGTTTATTTTTATCTACTTTTATTTATTACATGGGAAATACTTGGATTTAAATATTTTTTAGTCTGTAATATACAGGATGTCTAGTAACTTAAACGACAATCTTTAAGGGGGATTCTACATTGAAAGTTGGGAGGAAAACTTTATATGAACGTATGCCCTAAACGTCGTAGTTTTTAAACTACGGGAGGTTAATAATTAAAAATATATATACAGGGTGTTACTTAATGGTATGTCATAATTTGAAGGAGGCATTCCTGAACCGATTTTAAGTCAAAAGTTCATATAAACGTGGGCCCTAAAATGCTTAGTTATTAAGATACAGGGTGTTAAAGTTTTATTTTATTTTCACTTTTAATAAATTTTTCAAAGACGGTTTGAGATATTGAACTGAATTTTGGCACAGGATATTATGGCATAAAAACACACTTTTCAGATGTTCATTTAATTTTTTGCAACCAGTGGCGTAGCTATGACGAATTTTCAAAACAATTTTACAAAAAATACTACGCCATTGACTTGGGAAAAATATATGGTTTTATAATAATTATCAATCAATTATAAACAAAAATCCCTCTTTCATTTTTGCCGTAAAACTTACCGTTTGGGAGAAATCGTTAATTAAAAATGTCTTATGTACCCAAATTGCATCTTGAAAAATTATTATTGAAATAAATCAAGTTATTATAAAACCATAATTGTTTTTCCAAGTTAATGACGTAGTATTTTTTGTAAAATTGTTTTAAAAATTCGTCATAGCTACGCCACTGGTTGCAAAAAAATTAAATGAAAATCGGAAAAGTGTGCTCTGTGCCAAAATTCAGTTCAACATCTCAAAACCGTCTTTGAAAAATTAATTAAAAAGTGAAAATAAAATAAAACTTTAACACCCTGTATCTTAATAACTAAGCATTTTAGGGCTCACGTTTATATAAACTTTTCGACTTAAAATCGGTCCAGGAATGCCTCCTTCAAATTATGACATACCATTAAGTAACACCCTGTATATGTTTTTATAAAACTTTTATACCAATTAAGATATTTTTTTCAAAAAATTTAAGAAAAGCCCCTTTCATCATTGGTTTTCGCGTAAATAAATAAAAACCATTTCTCGGCATGGTCGAATCCCTATCAAATAAAGAATAAATAAAGGTAATGTTTTAATGTAGAGTTTGATAAGAACAATTCGAAATGATCATGCCAAGAAATGGTTTTTATTAATTTATGCTAAAACCGTGCATCAAAAAAAAAAAAAAAAAAACTCAAGGGATCAAATTTGTTTCAAGCTAAATGGCGATTAAAAAAATATATTTTTATTTTTAAAAAATTAGTTGGGCACCATTTTTTCTTTAAAAAGATTTACCTTAGACCCCCATGGACGACACTGGTGAATTTTTTTATATGCCAAAAAATGTCTTTTTATTTTTAAAGCTAATAATTTTTTTAATAGCTAAATTAATATAAAAGTTATCAAAAAAAAACAAGATAGTTCAAAAACTAAAACGTTTAGGACATTTGTTTAAAGAACATTTATTTCTAATTTTTATTGCAGAACCACCACTTAAAGTTTGTTGGTTAAGTTACTGGAGTTCCTGTATATTTTACAATAGAAGCTAAATAAATTATTAAGATATCCACGAAATATATGTTATTAAATATTATTTATGTAACATTAATTAATAATATCTATACTAATTACGAGTATTAAAAGAGGGTGCTAATAATTGCAAACCAGTATTAGAAAATTACCACAGTATTTTTTAATTCAATTATATGAACCAAATTTAATTAAGAAAAATGTTATGTTTATAAAACCTGTGTACCTATGTAGTGTAGTGTGTGTATTTTTTCGCTTAAATTTTATTTTCGTTTCAAATTTTTATCGCTCACACCTAATTATTAAATTTTCTTGCCTTTTCTCTTAAAATCATGCCACTAACAAGACATAAATTTAATTAAGGAAACTAAGTACAAAAAAGTATTATGTTACAAATTACCATAGCAAACTAAATTCAACCAAATTTTTTTACAGGGTGGCTCCTTTTCGTTGACTTTGCAGGGTATAGTGAAATTTTTACCACTGATTTTTGAAAAAAATCAGTGGTAAAATAAACATGACTAACTTAATTTGTTTTGGAGATACAGAGTGTATTTCAAAGTTGGTTATTTTCGCTAGAAACTTAACTATAGCTCGCTTGTTATAAGAGGTAAAAAAAAATGAAAATAAGAAAACAGGAATTTTTACATAGAATTCAATATATTTGGCTTACCTATATTTTTTCTAACCTTTTATTATTTTAAAATTATAGCATAAATTGTTTTTTTTTAAATAAAACACCCCATGTATTTAATCACCATTACTTAGGTCCCCTTAAAAGCCGTAAGTAATATCTCATTTGATATAATAAATTTTTCATAGTGTCGAAAATATAGCCATCGTTAGGAGTTCAATAATAAAATGTTATTTGTTGAATAAAACATCCTGTATGTTGTTTCACCACCAAGATATTTTAAAGACCTTTAAGAAAATACCACAATTTCTCAAATAGTTTCGGATATATGAGCTTCCAAATCTTAGTAAGATAGGTGTGAGAAAAATTATATTAACAAGATGGCCAAATCGACAAAATTTGAAAAATACTCTGTATCGCCAAAACAAAATAAGTTAAGAAATACTTTTAGATATGAATTTGTTTTAAAAGCCAAACCGACATTGTGCAATCAGATTTGTTCTATCGTTTTAATTTTCGTATATAGATAGGTCCACATTTAATACATTCTGAAAGTAACACCGCAAAGTACACAAAAAATGATAAAGTAAATAAACCCTCTTGTGAACAATGATTTATTGCAGCAAAAATATTTAACCCGACAAGTATCTAGTTCCACACCACGTGCCACCGGTTTTATGGCAAGACAGAGGCGAAATAAGAGGATGTTTTTAAGTATGTGACACGTGTTTTTGCAGTGTTTTTTTATTTATATCAAAAATAGGAAATCAGGCTCTGTCAGCGCTATGTGCCTTCGAAAAGGTTTGTTTACTTTATCATTTTTTGTGTACTTGGCGGTATTGCTTTCAGAATGAAATAAATGTGGACCCATCTATAACTTGTAAGGCCAACGAAAAGGCGCAACACTGTACTATATAGATATTTATAACTCACCTGTTTGGTATTGATATTTTACTAGTTAGTTATGGTAAAGTAAAAATAGCCCATTACAAAACAAGGGATTAAAGTTGCTTATATATTTTCGTGATTAGAGTTGATTTCTCCAGACGCAGCTTTACTCCACTATAGGGGTTAAAGCACTTTATTCCTGTTATATAGATACGTACAATGTACACATTACTTTTTCACTTTTCGAAAATGTAAAAACCATGATTTAATTCAAAAATATAACTGTTATTAAACGAATAATTATTTCAATACACCTAATGATTCTTAACCTATACGCAAACGTCGGAAATAATTACTAATCAATATTATTGCGCAAAAATTCATTTTGTACAGTTTTATTGACCGTTAGTGGTTTATATTGAGAGCTTGTACAATATATTGTGTCAGTCAAAAACAGTTTGTTTTTTATTGTGCAATAGTGATTTATTGTGCCGTGTTTGGGTAATATTGCACAATTATTTCAGTTTTCAAATACGAAGGAGTATTTGTTTTACCAAAGCAATTACACAAATATGGGTTCAAAAGCAATGGAGACAGAATTAAAGGTTTTTCTTATTTTCAAACATGTTTCAAGTAGCTAATTTTTTCTTATCCATGTTTTAACCAGTAGTTACAAAACAAAACTAGCTATTGTGCAATATATTAAATATAGTCATTGCGCGAAAATACTGTACTGTTTGGGGACGACTATCAGTATAACTGTACAATATTTTGCCCAATAATATTGATCGTCTGTGGGCCCGTTAATAACGAAAAAAGAAAAAGTATTAAAAAATCCTCAGTTATCTTGCCAATGTGCCAAATAATCAACTTTACTTCCAAAAAAGCAAGACATATCTTGACAATCTTTGAAAATATATTTAAAAAATAAAAATGAGCAATAAATTTAAATAGGTACATACAATAAATCAATGTAAGGTACTAATTATAAATTAATAAATACTAGCAGTTTTATTTTTGCGTTTAAAATCATACAGAACTAATCAAAACTAGTATTTCTTAGTTAATAATAAAGTCAAGATTATTATTTATTAAACTCATTTATCTAACTTATCCTGGCAAACTTTAAGAACACAAAATGAACGACGGTCTAATTGGAAACTAAAATTAAAAGACAAAATGTTGCAACACAGACAACGATAAAATAGAGTATCAAAAATGGCGGAAGTTGAATATTTATACTTGAACTGCAGACACAACAAATTCGACTTTGCACGTTTTGCTTCCTTGCAGAATTTATATTAAAATCCATGGTGACAATCACTAAAACACTAAGCAAAAAATGTAGACTAACTCTTTTTGTACTTTTTTGCATTTATTTAATAAAACACCTAGATATCGTAAGTGTCAGGTTTTTTAAAATATTTGTATAGTGTATCTCAAAGTATATCGCTTTGGCTTTTGACGGGCAATACCCCAATAAACCTTTAATGATTTATGACCTATTGTTATTGGGCAAACCTATGAGTTCATAATGACAGGGGTGGGCCAGGTATAAATATCTCTTGACCATTTATATAAATATTTCTGCTAATAATGATTTAATAAATCATAAAAAAATATTTAAAAATACAATATTAACTACAACAACAGCAATGACTATAAAATGTCATTCTGAAGTTTGATAGTTCAAAATTATTTCGTTGAGAGTTCTAACAACTTTGCTAAGTCCCTTAATTTTAAAAGCCAATAGACCAAAAAGTCTATTTGTCGTTTAGCAAAAAAGTTTAAAATAAGAGCTAGGCGTAATTGTGCCATGTGCCTAGTAAAAAAAAAATATTTTAAAATAAAAATTGTTTACGGAAAAAAGTTTTTTTCTGTGGTTGTTCTGTAGATGTCGAATTTGCCAAATTAAAACTGCTAGTACCAAAATGGCTATCTAATCTGTTACCTACACCATTTTAATAATAAAAAATATGCTATATTTATGTTTTTATTCTGACAGTACATGCCAGCACTGACTATGCTCCATAGGGTGGGAAATAGCTGTATTCCACTGAGTTAGGGCTTTTCCTCTGGTGAACATGTAGGATCCTAGAACCACTTTTCCTATAAGCTTATCTAAAAAAAAATAGTTAGTTAGAATGTTACAACATTTTTATTTATCTTTGAAAGCATCCATGTTCTCTTCCAACATTGAGGTGCAGATATATGTTCAGCTAAGTGAAAAGGTATATGGGCAGTAAAGCAACAACAAAGTGGGACCAATGCACAGAGCGTTAAGAGATAGGGATTTCGGGACTAAAATCGTATCAGTCCTACTTCACTGATCTCGATGGATTGCCAATGTTATAACCTGCGCGAAACAAAAGTTACATTTCATGGGCGATAAAACCGGCTTGTGCGCAAGCTAAGTTGAGGATAAACGCACCTGGCGCCAAACAGACTATCCGCATTATCGGAAAGAATTTGTCGACGGCGTCCTGGTTTTTATTTTGGAGTACGGTAGCTAATAAGCGTCACGGTCAGACCGCGGACGGAGGGTACGGGGTGTCGGTGTTTGTATTTTGCCACGGCTTTTATGTGCGCATGTTCGTCCACCCATCCATTTGTTTATTGCGCGAGGTCGTAAAAATCCGAAAAATGCTTCTTGCCACTGCGGATCTAAATGTAGGTTATCTATGGTCCTATTGCAAAATAGTTCTGTTATTAATAATTGCGCAGAATACATTGCTTTAATAATTCAGAAAGCAATATGTAATATTATACAGTGTGCCTACGTAAGTTGGCGGCATATGGGAAACTTTTTTATTATTAATTTTACGAAAAAAAGTTATTATCTATAAAAAGTTCTGCATAGTCCAAAACCTAAAATACAATCATCAGATATTAAAATATTTCAGTAACCTACGACATTTGGGTAAAAATTCAATTTTTCTACGACCGACCGTTAAAAAAATGCTGTTTTTTAAATCGTTAATATGAGGATAAATGACTCCATTCTATTACACTACATAAAGTGCAAAAGTAACTTTTTAAACACTTTAAAGCTTTTTTACACTTTAAATTAGTGTTTTTGTTTCAATGCCTACAATAAACTTAAATATCAATAAATGCAGTGTAACAGTAAACGCGACATCAGCTTAACCAAACGGTCAAGTTACCTTTGATTTCGTCATTGTTTACTTTTGGATTTCTGTGTCACCAGTTTTAAAATTCGACAGTTTGCAAATAAATTTAATAGAAATTAATAAAAATCAATAGTAATAATAATTAATTAGGATGACTAAGAAATTAAAAGGAATTTATAGTGTTTTAGTATTATTTCTACAAAAAGTAAGTACATACAATTTTCTAAAATTAAATACTAAATGCATAGTTATGAAGAGGATATGTCTCGTTAAAAATAAGAAGGCTATGATTTTTGTTGCAATATAATGGCTGTGCTGCAAAAATTAAAATTAATTAGTTTAGATAAATTAAACATGTTTAAATGGTATTTTGGGAATTTTTATACGGTTGTGGAAAAAATATAGTATGTGACACATGCATAAAGTGTCTTTTTTTACTCATGGGATTGGCGTTGGTAAAAAACTTTGTACTTTTGTTTCATAAATGACTATTTTGCTCAAGAGTAAAGTACCTGTAGTTTTGCTAATATTAAGAAATTATTATAGAAAGAAGATGATAAAATTAACAAATTAGTTATAATTTCATAGTTAAAATTTTAACTATGCATTTTTTAAAAAATAATTTCAGTTTATACACTGGTGCAGTACATTCTTCTTAGTTTAATGTCACAAAAATTTAAAATATGTATTTAAAATTGTCGTATAAAATTTATAATTATAAAATGTACCACACTAATCACCATTATCGCAGAAAAAAAAAACAAAATGTATTTTTTTAATAACCAAAATTACGCTATTTAGAACTCTAATCTAGATGAGTTAAAAATGCTATTTCTGCAGAATGCAATAAAATTTCAATTTACCAGATAGCCAATGTAAGAAGACAATTTTATGAACATCTGGGTTATTGTCTAGCAGTCAATGGAGGAATATTTGAAAATTTTCTTAAATCTTAAGTTTATTTCCCAATATTAATTATTGTAATAATATTAATAATTTATTAAAGCATGTAAATATTATAAATGTCATAAGTTCTTGAAATTTGTTACTCTAGTTTAGTTTAACTTAACTTAATTCGTATGTATAAATACAACTTTAATCTTTTCACTGTATGATTTTTTGATAATAATAAAGCACTAAATTTCAAAATGACAATGTTATGTCACGCTAACTGGTATTTTTATTGTTGTTCATAAATATGAGGCGATAATAATGTAACAATTTTTAAAAATATATTAGCATCTAACTAGCAAACGGGTTAACCGAAAAATCTAAAGTTTTTACCATGGACGTAGATTTTCATGCTCTTCAATAAACTTCAATAGAATTTTTCTCTAAAATAATTAGGGGATCCAATAATTAACCCCATTAAAAATTACATGGGATTTCCTATGTCCCGCCCGACGATGCACCCGGTATGTTTATTTGTGTGTGTTTTGTTCACATAAACAGAAAGACAAAAATATCTTTGTTCAGTGATTTCAAAAGAGTACACGTAGTATCTCACATGTAAAAATATGAAGGGGCGATGCACTATAGAATGTTTGAGAAAATTTTGGACAAAATTGTATATCTCAAGAAGTATGAGTCGTAGATATTTGATTTTTGTACGAAAATATAGCTGATGTAATTATCAATCCCAGAAAAATAGTCTCCAAATAATAGTCATAAGGGCATTGTGGTTATGTCTTATTAACATCTGACCTTTCCAAAAAAGTATTATTTTGCTCTAGAAGCATTAAAACACGTACAAAATATTACAAATGTAATCAAATCGAAAGCTGGCTTTAAGACCTTTTGAACATTTATAGATTTTTTTCAACAATTTTTAGTCCCCCCGTTAGGGGTTAAAACTGGACTGGTTATCAATTTTTTTATATACAGAGTATTACAGAATGTTAAAAAAAAAATAAGGGCAGATTCTACTATTGAAAATATGAAAAACAAAGTCAAAGATTATTTTTTAATATATTAAATATATGTTACTCAATTTTGATTTAGTTTAGAAATAGTATTTATGAAATTAAAGGGTTAATTTATCACTAACTTAATTATGTTTCCAAGTCCAGTGGCGTCTCCTCTAGCAGTAACTGTAAAATTATTTCAGACTCATTATACACACTTTCTATATATATATATATATATATCTTTTATTACCTGTGAGTTCTGTGTGCCGAGATTAGATGCATCCGACAAACCCTGTTCGATCTGGCGATGCATATTTTTACACTAGCCAAAGGTTTTTCTTTTAAGCTAATTGAAATCTGCATTGCCAGATAGGACAGTGCTCCACGGATGCCACCTTGATTTTTGTATAATGATTTTGACTGCTTGTCAAGAGTACTTATTTTCCGTTAAGTGTATTAGATTTTAGGAGGTTTGGAAAAGCCTCGATCACCTAAGCAAATTTAATTATTGTGAAGTAACAAATAGGTATCTTTTAAATAGGGCGTTGATTGCTCAAATATATAGTTTTTTTACTAAGGTATGCTATATTTCACCGTCGGATAAGGCCGCGCACCTACGGTGGTCAAGGTCGTCCTGTGGCGACGCCGATATTTTATTTTTGGGGTGGCCTATGCAATTCAAAAAAAGCTTTTACCACAATAACTCAGTGGCGGCTGGTAATGGCCAATTGGGTGGGAACAGCCGCACCATTGCTAAATATACTAATATTTTTTTTTAATTGTTGATTAAAACAGTATAAAATCATTTTAACCCGTTATTTATTTTACTATTTAATATACTATCACTAAAAATGGATGGACTTATTATAAGAGGCCTAAAACACGTTTTTCAAATAATATTTTTCTTTAATTTCAAAAATAAAGGTATTTTTCTCCTATGTCACGTTTGTTACAGGCTATGATTTATTTAAATTTTGATCAATGTTTTGTAACTTTGGTAAGAACACTTTTAAAACCTTTTTAGGGGAGTTCTTTTTGATGAGCCTACTACAAATATTTATATATATGGGTCCACATTTAATTCATTCTGAAAGTAATACCGTAAAGTACACAAAAAATGATAAAGTAAATAAAACCTTTTGTGAACAATGATTTATTGCATCAAAAAATATTCAACCCGACGAGTTTCTAGTTCCACGCCACGTGCCACCTGTTTTATGGAAAGACAGAAGCGAAATAAGAGGATGTTTTTAAGTACGTGACACGTATTTTACCAGTGTTTTTTTATTTTATTTATCTAAGAAATAGGAAATCAGGCTCTGTTAGAGCTATGTGCATTCGAAAAGGTTTGTTTACTTTATCATTTTTTGTGTACTTGGCGGTATTGCTTTTAGAATGAAATTACCGTGGACCCATCTATACCACCATATACAAGGGTAATTTATATAAGCTTGGAATAGGTTGCGACACATCCTAGACTTTAGGCGGTCTAAGGTCGGGACGCAAGGGAAAGCACTGTATCGGGAAAAGTTGGCAAGACTGGGTAAAGTCATTATATTTTGACAGCTTATGAATAATCCAGTGGTGTCTCCAATTTGTGCTTTTCGTTTTGCATTGTTTTCAAAGTGATATTTGTGGAAAGATGTGATCCCAAAGGTTTTTATTCAAAGTCAAAGAGGTTGCGACTTGATAATAAATAAAAAGGTGTTTTGTAAACCGTTATTCTAATAATACTATAAACTGTATTTCTTCGGTACTGATAAACATGGCCGAAAAATGGTCATTGTGACGGACGTCAACATACGTCAAACCAATATCTGTATGTCGTTACCCTATATATATAGAAAACATTATGGGCATATAGGAAAGCGGCTCTTTAACCTATCTTGTCAATGTCAAATGTTTTGGGTGTCGGGCTGGGCAGAACGCGTCACTTTTGTGGTAAACTTGCCTGACAAAAATAGTGATGTGTTGTTTTTATCAGGATTTTTTTGGGGGAATCAAACATAGAAAAAGTTTTCTATATGGTTTAAAATTTATGGCTGTATAATTAAAATTTTAATACATAAGTTATTTATGGTCCAATAGAGGTAATAATTTTATTATTTTATGATTTAATTTTTACAAAGTAGCTTCAAGCTACAAAATTTGAATCTTTCATTAGAGATAATTTTACTAATTACACATAATTAGAATGCACGGTATATAAAATTGTTTGTAATTATAGAACTAACAAATGATAGAGAAATTGCCTTTCTAACTTCTAATTAATTGCCGTACTTTAGTCTTCAATCTATGCAATTTTTAATTTTTAAAGGAGATGCTATTACAAAAAAATTATATGTATACAATTTTTATTAGGAGTTCTATAATTTTATTGGGTAATTAAAAAAAAATTAAAGGTAGTATATAATCTATACTTATTTTTTTATGGTTTATTTTGTTTTCTAGAAATATAAATTGAAACAAAGTATTATTTTCTTTTCTTCGGAATGAAGATATTAAATAAATATTTAAGGAAACTTTTATATAATATAAAGAGCCATTTTTCACTTGCCATATTATACTTTTAAAAAATAATAATAATTATGAATTTCTTAATATTATTTTTTTTTAATTTCTGGTATTTGAATACTTTTTTTACGGTATTCGTATTCGAATACCGAATTTTAGTATTCGACCCAACTCTGGTTACGATACCTTAAGGTGTATCTTTTACCAGTTAATTAATTTAACAAAAGTAATGTAAAAAGTTACACCATTCGTTTTTAGAAAATGTCTACATTTTTGATGTCATCAAGGGATCAGTTCACGTCTGGCAGCCTCGTTAAGAACTTATTTTATGATTGTACTATCATAAAATAATTTCGACTGGAGGCTCTTGAACCTATGTGGTAAAAAAGACATATTTTGGTTAAACTTATACTTATTATTTGTAATTTAAAAAGTATATTGTTTCTTTTTAAGTTACATAATATGCAATTGCATTGGGTAATTTCATTTGGTGCCCCTGATTCCAAATCTGTTTTTAGTTTTTTCTATCACGTAAGGTTTTTGGTCAACAGAGAATCTACGTAAATAATAAAGCATTTATATATATACATGTATATATATATATATATATATATATATATATATATATATATATATATATATATATACAAAATTATTGTTAGGTTACCACATTAAACAAAAAATACAGCAAAAGAGGCACGAGCTACTCTCTGATCTTCTTAGAAAATCTTTATCTTTTGCTCAAAAAGCTTTTTTCTTATACTCGGCCATCGGAATATCCCTCTTCAACATCCAACAATAGTCTGCCATCATTTTGCTATTCCATCGCCCCTGATATCGTTTTTCATTTCTTTAATGTCCTGGTGGAATCGCTCATCCTTATTTTTACTTACATTACTAAGGTTTGTAGGAAATGTGCGTGTAAAAAGTGAATTTTATTCCCTCTTTGCTCATATTGCAACCTAAGGCCTTAAATTTGTCCAGCAGGTTTCCCACAATTGTCACATAATTTTGGTCTTCTGTAATTCCCAGAAATGTATTTATTACTTTCTTAAATGCTTTAAGAATAACAAATCTTTGACATTTTTTCGAAATTAGAGGGCAGTAAGGATATCTTACGCCAGTTAATTTAATTTCATCTAATCTCTATATAAACTTAGTGGGAAAAGTAATTTTTTTCCAATTTTTATTAGAAGGCTCTGCTTTTAAAATTTGACATAACTTTTATTTTTTAACAAGTTTTCCAAATAAATTTTTCTCTAAGCTTAAAAATAAAGGTAGTTTTCTCCCGTGTCATATTCGTTAATTTGTATTTACCTCGTATACGCTATGGTTTATTTAAATGTAGATCAGTGTTACGTGAGTTTCGGTGTATGCAGAAATTGTTATCAATAATAAAAAATTTTGAGAGATTAAAATAAAAAAATATTTATTGTTTCAACATTACTTGCGGTCACTATAATAAAAAATACGATGATTTTATAAAAAAACTGAGTTGGAGATATGCTGTATATTGGTTGGGCGGATTCATTTAATGGATGGTATTCTTGTTGAGTACACGCCTGGAAAGAATGGGACCGCTTTGGTCCTGGTCCCGGGTATACGAGCTGACCCTCTTCAGCCCTATTGACCCCTATGAACTGGCCGGTCGTCTGAAACAAAATAAAAGAAAAACCCCCAAAAAACCCAAAAATTCGAATTAAAAACGACGTTTCGGTGGCAAGGCTGCTAAATAAAAATGAAAAATTTACCAACATTTAAATTAGAAATGATTAAAATTTTATGCTTTTTAATATCGCAAACTGAAAATAGTTTGTCATATGTGTCATGAGTGACATAAGTAACTGGTGTATTTATTATTTGTAAGACAAAAAGGTGATGAGTTAATTGATTTTTAGTTTTCCTGAAGATACTTCAGCATCGAGCAAAGGCAACCAAGTGTTATTTAAATTAACTGAAATTGATGCTACACAATTATCTTTATTTAATACTATATACGCACTCTCTTTGATTTTGATTTTTGTTATCAAATGCGTGTTGGCAGATTTTTGATTTATATAATTTTCATAAATCAAAAATCTGCCAACACGCATTTGATAACAATCATAGAATAAACTGGGATGCTTCGAGTATTTTAGCAAAATAAACTTGTTCTAAAAACGCAAAATCAAAGAAAGTGCGTATATATATTAATAAATAAAGATAATTGTGTAACATAAATTTCAGGTAATTTAAATAACCCTTGGTTGTCTTTGCTCGATACTGAAGTATCTTCAGGAAAACTAAAATCAACTAACTTATTACCTTTTGTCGTACAAATAATAAATACACCAGTTACTTATGTCACTCATGACACATATGTCAAACTATTTTCAGTTTGAGATACAAAATAATCTAAATTTTAATCATTTCTAATTTAAATATTAGTTAATATTTTATTTTTATTTTTTAACTTAATTTTTAACTTGACAACGGTGGCAGATTTGCCACCGAAATGTCGTTTTTTAATTCGAATTTTTGGGGGGTTTTCTTTTATTTTGTTTTAGGCGACCGGCCAGTTCATAGGGTCAATAGGGCTGAACAGGGTCAGCTCGTATACCCGGGACCAGGACCGAAGCGGTACCATTCTTTCCAGGCGTGTACTCAACAAGAAGACCATCCAATAAAAAACTGTACGTGATAGAGACAACCGACTATTAATTTGCCTAGTTATTAAGACGTCAAAACTAATTAAAAAAAAACTAAAATTGTCTAATCAGAAATTCTTCACCGCCCTAAAAACAAAATTCTACTAAAAACATCAAAAACCTATTACTTGATATTTTTTATTTTATTAAAACGGGCGTAACTTAAACACCGGAAAACAATTATAATTAAATTTTTTTAAAAATAATTTAGCTTAAAATTGGTGAACAAATTACAAAATAATTAGAAATTATAGGCCATTTTACTAAAAACTACCTTAAATTATTCTTAATTTTCTTTTACTAATAAATTTAAAAACTTTAATAATTAATATGGGTACGATAATCAGCTTTTTGTAATTTTTAATTTGTTTGCTTTAGTTTCTTTTTTCTATTTTTTTTTAATATTGCGACTTACTTAAGGAACTTGACAAAATAAAGAAATCTTTATTTCTCTCATACCATATCTGGTCTTTTAGTGTTTAACTTATTTTTTTATTAAGAGAAGTGTTAAGTTTAAGATAAACTACAATACATTTTTGTAGTTTATCTTAAACGAGGGTATAAAATTTATATTAGGAAAAAATACTTTCTATCTTAATAACTTTTTTTTTAATTTGACCATCCTGTAGTTCAAAATCTAAGATTTAGTTTAGTTGGGATATACCGGATCAGCTAAAATAACAAAGGCAAATAGGCAATGTGAGGAAAAGAGACAGTTTAACGTGAATAAGGGCACGTAAACATTTCGTATTGAATAATTCATCGTATATCTTTTGTTGTTGCTTTACTGACCGATATACCTTTACCTATTGCTTATACAGTATGTTTGCTTATATATACTTTTTGCTTAATTAATTTATTATTATTATTTAAAATTAATTAAACAGTGGCTTCTTTTAACAAAGCAAGTTCCTGAACAGTGGTGTAGTTAGGCGTAAAAGAAGTGAGTCCAATCCATCCATCAAGATCAGTGGGTCAACCCCACTGATCTGAATGAATTTCCAATGTTATTACCTGCGCAAAACAAAAGTTACATTTTATGGGGAAGAAAACGAGTTTGGACGCAAGCAAATCGAGGGTAAACGCCCCTGGCGCCAAACAGACTATCCGCATTATCGGAAAGAATTTGTCAACGGCGTCCTGGTTTTCTGTTCGGAGAACGGTAGCTAATGAGCGTCACGGTCAGAATGCGGACGGAGGGAACAGGGTGCCGCTGTTGTATTCTTCCAGTGCGCATGTTTGTCCACCCTCGATTTGTTTACTGCGCGAGGTCGTAAAAGTCTCTAAGGATCTAAATGTAGGTTATCTATGGTCAACCCAGATTAAACAAGGCCTTTGACATACCCTATCTTTTACTTAAATGGACTATAATTTTACATAGTATGGATTTTTAAACGGGGTAATATCCCTAGTGCATTTAATTTTTTCGGAAAAATTCGGCAAAAACAAGTTTCTAAGTAAATTGTTTTAACCAATAATAGCATGCACGAGAGTGGTTTTAAAAATCCGAGTCAAAGACGAGTATTTTTCCACTTTTGCGAATGCTATCTGTTAAAGCAGATTACTTAGAAACGAGTACTTTTTAACAGAAAAAATTAAATGCGCGAAGGATATTTGGTAAGATTATTTCCTTAGTTAAATAAACATTTTATTTTAATACAACATTTTTTTATTAAATCAATAAGGGCAATAATAAATAAGAACAATATAACTTGTAACTTGTCAAACATGCATAAAAATATTCTACTTTTTAACACGCTTTTATTAGCTTGGGTTGTATGTATGTATGTATGTAACGGAATTTTTAAGCTTAATTTTTACCAACTTCCAGCGATTCGATTTTTTTGAAACTTTGCACACGTATCAAGGATCCATGACAATGCAATAATCTGCAAACAGTATCTCGTTATCCTGATTAGGATCGCCAGGATAAATAAATTCCTTTATAGATTTTCTTTAGGAGAGTAACAGAGAAAGAGCTAGTGCGCGATCTGCGCATGCCTGCAGTTTCGGACGTACTCTCAGCATAAGGCTGACAGAAACTTGTTTGGAGTAGGTGCGTTCTGAAACCCCATGCAACAGTGAAGCTTTAAATGAAATGATTAGATTACGAAATAGTTCGTGAAACATTTCAATATCACATGTCCGCAGAAAACTAATAATTGATATATCGAACTAAAAAATGAAAAATAAATAATAGTTTAAAAAAACTAAAAAACACGCTTTTATATGCAACCGAACTAAAAATTAGAAAATAATTTTTCATTACAAAGAGTTTGTATTACAGTAATAAAAGGTCAAAGAATGAATCATAATTATATACCTCAAAATTGAATTATAATAAAATTTAAGATAATAACAGAATAATTCACTTCAGAATAAAAGCGTGGGGTGCCTAATATATTAAATGTTATAATTATTTAATTTGTAAATATCTATGAGGGAAAAGATATGAAAAAAATATAGTAAAATGCACCCCACGCTTTTACTCTGAAGTGAATTATTCTGATATTACCTTAAATTTTATTATAATTCTATTTTGAGGTATATAATTATGATTCACTGTTTGACCTTTTATTACTGTTATACAAACTCTTTGTAATGAAAAATTATTTTCTAATTTTTAGTTCGGTTGCATAGAAAAGCGTGTTTTTTTTCAGTTTTTTAAAACTATTATTTATTTTTTCCGGAAAAGCTGCTGACAGCTAAGTTGATAGTTGCTAAGTAATTTTTACCTAAAATTTATATTTGACATACCAATTCTTTATAGCGATTGGTCAAAAGTAATAGGAAGGAAATAATCAACAATATTTTATAATCAGCTGATATTCTTAGATAAAATTTCTGATTAGATAATTCCAAAGAAGTACTGCTGGTTATTAGCCTCGCACAAGGAAAAGGAAAGTCGTCATTAACCTAAAAGATAATAAATGTAGTACTAGTATAGGTACTTATCTTACATCAATGCCTCCGGTTGTAAGTTTTGCATTTAAACTGGTCTATAAGGCAAGTACCCAAGAAAAAAAAGGCAATGGTAAAATATTATATAAGATATTTTCAAGAAAACCATTTGTTTTATAACATGTAACGTTTTATGATTTATAAGTACATATTAAGAAACTGCAAATCTTTCTTCTAGTTATGTAATAAATAATTTATCTGTATAAAGTAGATACTATCTGTATACCGGGTGATGCATCGCCGGGCGGGACATAGGAAATCCCATGTAATTTTTAATGGGGTCAATTATTTGCTCTCCTTATTATTTTAGAGAAAAAATATATAAAAGTTTATTGAAGAGCATGCAAATCTACGTCCATGGTAAAAACTTTAGATTTTTCGGTTAACCCGTTTGCTAGTTAGATGCTTATATATTTTTAAAAATTGTTACATTATTATAGCCTCATATTTATGAACCACAATAAAAATACCAGTTAGCGTGACATAACGTTGACATTGTGAAATTTAGTGCTTTATTATTATCAAAAAATCGTCGAGCGAAAATTATAAACGTCATAAGTTCTCGAAATTTGTTACTCTAGTTTAGTTTACCTTAACTTAATTCGTTTGTATAAATACAACTTTAATCTTTTCACGTAAATATTTGCTTATTGTAAAATATTCCCCATTGCATTATTTACCATTATTTTTAAACTTTTGCCACAAAAACATAGTTTTTGTTGCTCAACAAACCACCCTCTTGTAGACCCATTGAATTGTTGAAAATTTGGTCTGCTCTGCACTCACAAATATTTAAAAATAACACCGGCACACAAAAAAGTGATCATTACTTTTGACCAGACCAACTTTTTTATATATTGTTTAAATTCGAATCCGGAGTCCGTTTGCCTTTATTAGGCTTGAGTTTTGAGTAAACTACAAAATTCCCTAAAAATCGCTGAAAATCAAAAACATGTAGGTGGTGTTTTTCGCAGTTTACTCAAAACTTGGAGCAAATCTGACTTTGGATTTGAATTTAGGGCATCAAAAAACATATAAAAAAGTTTGTCTGGTCAAAAATACTGATCACTTTTTTTGTTTACCAGTGTAATTTTTAATGCATCAATTCCATTTGATGTTAAAGTTGCAAACCGAAAAATATTAAAGGTAAAACGGAATAATAAATTAATTATCGCTAAACTAAGTTTTTTTGCCCAAAATAAATATTTTAACAGATCTTTAATAAATTAAAAAAAAACTCTTAGTGAGAGTTCAAAGTCGTCATATCACTTAGTATAAATTAGACGGTTGAAAGAAAACTTCTGATGAGAAATTACTAATAATTTTCTGTGTAACTTTTTTATTACCTAAACTAATGTAAGTATATCTTTCTAATATACGTATTTTTTACTAATATGCTAAGCATCTAACTTAGTAAAACTAAAATTTGACAAAAATAAGCGTTAGCCGCACAGTTGCAGTCAAATACATCTACATTTTTTGTTTTTGTAAAACTCATAAAACATGTTTTGAAGTCAATAATTTTATTAGGTATATAGAAAAATAATAACAAACAAAAAATTAAAAATTATTTTCTTATAACTTTCGCGGCTAATACCAAATTGTGTAAATAACATCAAACCATAAATATTCAAAGAAAAAATGCAAACAATTTCTACAAAAGAACCCCTTACGAAAAAGGCATAAAGTTCTCACCAGTAGAGAAGATGCCACGGCGTCATCATTTCTGTCTCACTTTTAATTATTCTCCTTTCTGTTGCTCGCACACGATGTAAACGACGCGTTTAGACAGCGATGGTTGATTGCCGTCTCTATTTGTATGAGGCTTGTGGCACCTTTGTAACTGGTTTTTAGTCTACCTATATCACTTACCATATTATAGTCATATGACCATCTTCCCAATTTTTTTCAAAAGAAACAAATCTGCCCGAAAAAATAAAATAAAATTTGCCTACAAGTGAATGGTGTTTATATAGAAATACTTTTTGTTTCAACATAGAGTAAGGAAATGTTACTTTATGGTTTCAAGCAAACGCAGTGGCGTACCTCATTTTTATTTTAAATTATTTATGTCAAATCCCACTTTACAAAATGCCCAATGCATAGTGTCTGTGTATAGTTAAAGCCATCGATATTTTTTTCTTTACAGTTTTCAAAAGCACCGTATATTGGTCTTGATGTATTTGGTTTTGTAATGCACATAATTAAACGACCCCGCACTATTTGCACTGAAAACCGGCGTCGGCGTCGGTAAAATTCTTTAAAATTGTAATATGTCCTGCCCCTACTGGTTATTATCTATCTATCTCTTTGTTTTATGGCTCTGATACTAAGTCAATTCGCCAGATCTCCCGTTTCGGTCATATAAGCTATTAATTATAAGCTTTCCCGGCTTTGTCCGTGAAAAATCTGGATAATCGAGCTCGAAACTCCCAGACTTTCCTAGCATATGAATAAGAAACACTTTAAACAATCAAAAACAGCGATGAACTTCTGAACATGCAAAAATTGTGGCTGTCAAGCCAAGGGCTGCTACTGGTATCGCACATAACCGTCAGTTTCACCACTGACGCTTTTCCGCAAGGCATGCGCACCTCCTCGACCATAAGAAGACACCATGTGTTCAACACCCAAACGTAAAAACCTCAGGCTTTAGGAATTATTACTCACAGGCGCTTAGCCCCAGAAGAAAAAAGCCCAAATTTAGCGTGAATCTTTTCATGATCCCAAAGGGTACAGCAACGCCCTTACGACTCGTTCAGCCGCCTACCCGGGAAGTCTATGTAGACTTCTACGTAAACGTGAACCGCACTACTCAAAGACCGCGAAAAGAGTATCCCTACTGGTTAGTTTAAGGTCTGGCCACCCATAACCGCACCGAGCCCGAGTTTACGGTGATAGAGGAAAGTGGGACAAATTAATTCGGAAAAACTCAAAAGCACTTTTTATTTCCCCATAAACATAAAAACTTTTTGGTCTATTGTTTTATGTATATCTCTTTGTTCAAATTAAACAGATTTTCATACTTATCTCTGTTCCTTTTTATCCAAACTTTAAGTGTAGTAGAGTTTAAAGTCTGACCAAACATTTTACGCTCAGGTGTAATTTAAAGCGAATTATAATTGAATCATAGTACTCCAGTTTGATTAAATACAAAACGTTTTGCACCGCATCCCCCTACATTTCACCAGCGAGATGCACGGCCACGGGCTCGTTGCGGTTATGTGTGACCAGACCTTTTAATCATACCCTAGAAAAATATTAACAAGCATATTTGATATGGTTTAAACCTTGAAATTAATGTAAAAACAGTTTAAGGTAATTTTGTTTAATGCACTTTTTACCTTTTAATACATTTTGATAGTTTAGGTTTTTAAAACAGGATGTGCCAAGTTAAAATTAAAATGAATGTTAATTCATTAAGGACATAGCCCCTTTTACGTTTTAAATTTTAATATGTCTTAAGGGGCATCAGCAGCTGCTCTTGATGCTACTCCGGTGGGTTCGGCCTTCTCGATCATCGGAGTTTAGCATTGAGGAGCGCGGCCATAACTTGGATGGGTGACCGGGCACGCGGTGTTCTGCTCGGGGGTTAACGAACGGATCGAGCAGCAATCATCCAAGTTATGGAATGAATGGTGTGTAAATGGGAAGGAGTAGGGGTAAAGGCATAATAAGCCTTTAAGGCTTCAGCGCACAAACTAGAGGGACGATGGTCGGATCTAGGTAGGAAGACCCCGAAAGGGCAAAAGAAAAAGGGGTATTAGTAGTAATTTTCCCACTTATTTCTTTGACGTCAACTGTACATAAAAAGCAAATAAAACAAAAAGACTAAGACAAACCACGACACGCACCCTTACCATATCCAGACGTGTGCTGGAACACATGGAACGCAAGACTGCTTACGTCAGCTTGCGCAGGCGCAACTTTGAAGTTAAATCCTTCGGCGAAGCAGATGTTGCCGTCTCTAGACGGTCTGGCTATGTTTGTGCGCTTTTCTTTGACCGCCCTGTAGTGTTGATGGAGAGTGAGTCGTACGTAGGCTTCATGTTTGTCGCCTTGGAACTGTAACAAAGAAAACATAATTGACATTGCATTGTGTAAAAAAAATTGGTTACGAGTTAATTGATATTCACCCTGTACAATGTATTTTTTTTCTTTATCATGTCAAAACTAACATATCACTATTTTTTTGTTCAGTTTATTCAGTGGCGCAACTAGACTTAGACTTAGACTTTAGAATAGGACCAGGATAAACACTGAAGCCGCTCGGCTTATTGTGCGCCCAGTCTTTTTATGTCTGGGTGATGTTAGCCAGACCTGACCTACAGCTTAACTTGGGTTTCGAACCACAGTCCTATGCGTGACTTAAGACTTCGTCCCCACCCAGGGGGACTAACGAGTCTACCAACTGAGTGGGGTCCGCATGTCTACGGTCGCGCAGGACACGGAAAAGTGTGTTCCGGAGCCTTAGCCCTTGCTGGGTATTAACGTCGATACATTTAGCACTTTGTCCGTATTGATGAGCTAACCACTAAATTTCTGACCTTGGCAGCCGGCAGAATTCGAACCACCTCATGTCGGTTATGCACTCAACGAGACCTGGCGCCTTACACGCTCGGCCAAACACCTATTTATACTAGCCTTTAATTATGTTTGTAAATGACAGGCATGACGTAAAAACAAATTCTATTATTATGTCAAAAATGTCCCCTATAATTCGCTCCATGGTACGCCACGAGAAAAAAAATATTAAAAAACACTTGGATTTTCATGGTAACCACCTAAAATTACATATTTAATTGGTCAAAAAAGATACCACCTTGACCATCCCGTAAATCATCCAATTCCAGCGGTTATCCCAGTTCCTCATAAAATGCCCGATATTATTTTTAAGGTAAAACACATTAAGCGTATCCTTTCTTCCCTTAACACCAAGAAATCGTCTGGGCTGGATGGCATACCAGCAATCGTTTTAAAAAATGTGCTCCAGAAATTGCACCAATCTTAACTCGGCTCTTTCGGATTTCTTACAACACAGGTATCTTTCCGGAAAGCTGGAAAGCTGCACGTGTTCAACCTATTCCCAAGAAAGGATCTAAATCTCTTCCATCTAACTATTGACCAATTTCAATTCTCTCAGTTCTTTGTAAAGTAGTGGAAAAACTAATTAATTTACAAATTCTTAAGTACTTAGAAGAACACAAAATTTTGCATGACAGGCAGTATGGATTTTGCCACAAAAGATCTACAGCAGATCTTCTTCACACTGCTGGAATAAGTCTTTTGAGTTTCTAGGTGAGTCCCAGATCGTTGCTCTTGATATATCCAAAGCTTTTGACCAGGTCTGACATGCCGCACTTCTTAATAAACTTCCCTCCTATGGTCTTTCAACTAAACTCTGTACTTGGCTCTCTAGTTATCTATCTGATCGTCGTATATCAGTTATTGTGGACGGCCATTCTTCAAGCTTTCACCAAGTAAATGCTGGAGTCCCTCAGGGCTCAGTTCTGGCACCAACATTGTTTCTTCTTCACATCAACGACCTTCTCTCGTCCACAACTAATTCCATTCATAGTTTCGCCGACGATAGTACCCTTCACTCCAGTTTTCAGGTTCCTCAACTCATGACTAAACCTGACTTGGAAAACAAACGCAGAGCGATGCAGATATCTCTTTCGCAGGATCTTAATTTAATATTGGATTGGGACGCTAAAAATCTCGTCCATTTTAATGCATCCAAAACACAATCATGTTCCTTGTCGCGAAAAGAGTCAAATACTCATTCTCTACTTATGAGCGGCCAAGTTTTACAGAGCAAAGACACCTTTAATCTTGTGGGCGTCACATTTGAAAGTAACCTTAACTGGCATAAACACATTGTATCTATAGCCACGGCAGCTTCAAAAAGCTTGGATTTCTCTTTCGAGCCAAAAAGTATTTTTGCCCTTCTAATTTATACACTTTATATGTGTCCCAGGTCCGACATCCCTTGAAATATTGTTCTCAAATCTGGGGCATGGCGTCCCCCACAACTCTAAGCATTTTTGATTCTATTCAAAGAAGAGCTATTCGTCTCATTAATGATCCTTCACTTACAGAAAGGCTTCCCTCTCTTGCACATCGTCGGGCTGTGGGGGATTTATCGCTTTTTTATAGGTACTTCCATGGCTTCTGCTCTGAAAAATTGTCCAGTATAGTTCCTCCACTTACGGTTCCCAACAGAGAAACTCGTGGTTCCGCGCGTATGCATCCATATACAGTCCAACTGGACAGGCCCCGAACTTCCCACTTTGTTCGTTCTTTTATCCCTAGAGTTTCTAGGTTGTGGAACCTGCTGCCCGCGAAGGTCTTTCCTTCCCCCAAATCTTCAAGTATTTAAGTTCCGTGTCAACAAACTCCCTCTTACCTCGCTTAAAACACCCACGGTACGTTAGTATTTAGGCTATTACCCTTCGTGGTTTGTCCAAAGATAAAAAAAAGGAGCAACGTTGCAGTTGCAAATTTAGAACATAATGACATTTCATATTAAAGTTTTGCTTTCTGTTGTTGCAGTTAATATTCTATTTTTTAAAGAATTTTTATGATTTATGGGATGAATGTAATAAAAAATCGGAAAATAGTTAGTCTGCAACTAGTGTAAAGCGTTTAAGTGGTTGCTATCATGGATTTCGTTAAAAATTCAGCAATAAAGCAAAACGTGCGAAGTCAGTTTTGGTTTATCTGCGGTTTAACTCTAAATAACGAAGAACTTACGCTTTATGGTGATATATAAAGTTTTTCTAAACACTGATTATTATCCTGCTTTGTGTTATTTAGGTTGTCAGACAATGTTGCCTAATATTTTTCGTGAAATTTAATGACTAATCCGGTAATTTATGTAAATATTCTTCCACAAATTGAATCTAGATACCCATTTTTATCAGCTGTTTGACCGAATTGCAACACTGTGCTCCTTAATTTGATTTCCCAATACCGAACCGTTTAGATTTTAGAAGAGGGGGAGACGGACTTTAGGTATTTGCTAAACAGACTGTCCACGAATGGGGTTAACAAGAGGACAAATTGATAAAAATTTAATTTTTCGAAAAAAGTTATTCTTCATAACAATATTTGATTTACAAAAACAAAATGTTTAATTTTTATACAGGGGTCGCAAAAACTTGTAAAACGTGGTTTTTCTCCATGGGCAAACTACCTTTATTTTTAATTTTTAAGAAAAATATCATTTAGACTAGCATTTTTAATAACTTTATTATTGTTACAGAATGCCAACGAAACTGATTTTAGACTTATCAAAAATTTATGATTTTAATTTTTTATAATAAAAAATTTCCATAATTTGCTTCTCAAACACCTGCTTCCATCAAATTCCTATACAATACATTTTTTTAGCTATATATAAATGTGATCAAAGCGTTTTCGCCAAATTATGAAGTTTAATAAAATTTTGCTTTATTATTTTTGTTGATTACAAATACTTATCTAAATAAAATTTCCTAATGACATTTTGCAAAAAAATGAACAATTAATGTAATTTACTCTTAAAAAAATCACATATTTCAAGTTTTCGCGAACCCTTTAGACAAAAATTAGCATTTCTTTATATTGAATCATATTTTTTTACATGCAAATTTTTTTATGTAGAATGATTTTTTGTCGAAAAATTAAATTATTGCTCTATTTCTCCTCTTGTAAACCCCATATATTCGTGGACAAGTCTGTATTAGCCACTGATCTGAAAAATAATAAGGATAAATACAGCAAAAATGACAATAACCCCTACGTGGGCACTGCGCAGTACACTTGTGGGCATGCGCACTAAAAATTTACAGACTAGCGGAAAACAAACAACAGGACCGGGTTTGGAAATTTGGTAAACGAGGGTTTTTGGGGCGCTAATCACGACTTTTTTTTGGAAACGTTTTGTTCTCGAGATATTCATCATCAAAGTTGAAATTCAATTCTTAGTTTCACTCTATTCCGCCTTCTTTTGCACAAAATTCTTGATATAACACCTAACAGGCACACAATATTATATAGAAATCTTAAAAAAAAAACTTTTTTAGTTATTTTACACGTTTTTTCATTAAATTCCAAATCTTTTACCCCTAAAACGCTACAACCATGCATACACCTATGTGTATAATGGTTTCAGACATGGCGACTTGATTTAAAGCAAACTTTTTATATTAATAAAGAAAGGCTAAAAACCAATAAGAAAAACATGTTTTAAAAAGGGTTTTTAATAGTTAAATAAAATATTGTGTGCTAATTTAGTGTTACATCAGTAACTTAGTGCAAAAAAAGGGAATTATAGTAAAAATAAGAACAGTTTGGCCATGATGACGAATATCTCAAGATCGAACCGTTTCCGAAAAAAAAATAGATTCGTGATCAGCGCCCCAAAAACCAAGGTATAGCAAATTTCTTCGAAATCGGAGTGGCCGCAACTTTCTAGACAATTACCTAATTTTGTTTCTTGGATATATATACACATATTTAAATATTTTTACGTTTGTACTCGTCTTCCATAGAAGTCCCTAAAAATTAAACCGGTTTAGATATTGGGTACTTTTTTTGTCTTGTATAATTTAGTATACGAGAGTGGATTGAAGCACTAATCTCAACTTGAATTTTGTTTTTGCTGGACCCTCTTTGACTAAACCTTAAAACTGCACGATATTTTTGCGTTATTATCTTTCTTCTTAAAACTACTTTGACACAACAAAACTAAATCAATTGGTATTTGATTTATTTTATCATAAAACCAATTAATTTTGGTGTAACTAGTTTGAGGACTCAATTTATACACTGTTATTTCACTTTCGCTGCCGTAGCAGTTTTCGTTCAGTTAAACTTTTCGTGTTGTGCCATTTGTAAACGCCGTTGCCTCATTTGACTTGACCAAGTTATCACCTTTGCCTCTGGTCGTTTGCAAACGTTCGTGATCTTAGAAAATTTTATGCTGAAAATTTTTGACTGACCTCATATTTGCAATCAAAAGCACAAGAAAAACCTTCCAATTTCTGCAAAACAACACTATACAATAACTCATTATTTAGTTTTGGTTTATCAAAACTAAAATAAACAAAAGTTAAAAACACCACTGAAAAACACGAAGACTCGCTAAGCACAAATGTCCTTTCATTTGTGCTTAGTGAAAATACCAAATGACTAATAACGGTCGACCGTAGATGAGAGGTTGGTTTTTGGGCGGCTGACGGAGTCAATTTTACCTGGCGATGGCGTTTACAATCGGAAAATCCCAAATTATCATGAGTGTGGCCCTGTTGCTATGTAGGTAAACATTTTCAGTGTTCCAACCACTATATTTATTAAAATACTGCAAATTTTGTCAATGTTGCCAACACTATATTGGATTTTAATTGAAAAACACTAACTTTTATGAGAACTGCGCATGTGCAAAGGTGTACAGCAACTCTCCCAGTGTGGGGTCAAAAATTCGTGCGCAGGTCTATTGAAAATATATGGGGAACATTTTCTATTAGCTATCCGCTTTATTTTTCAGATCATTGGTATTAGCTGGAAAACACTTATATATTTTAAATGTCCATTAATTTCTGAGGGGTTAATCTCCATCCTAAAGGGAGTAACCCCTAGTCCCTAATTACGCTCCTACGTTTATCAAATAAAGCAGCGGAAAATTTTTAAATTTTAAACTTAAAAACATATTGGCACATCAATACCGTTTTAATTTATGTGATTAATGTGATTACCTAATTTTTAGTAAAATCTGTGTAAGGTATAATTCCATTTCGGTTTATATGATGTAAATAATGAATTAATTATATTATCATTAATTTATTATAGTTACTCAATCTATTAGGACTGGTCAGTTATGTTTTTTTTTTCAACTGGTTATTTTCCTACATCAGATTACTTCTAACAAATAAACAATTAAATATTAAATAGTTAACTTCTTAGAAGCCTTGTTAAATTTCTCAAAACTATTTTTAAGGATTAATTTAAGTACAGGGTGGTTGAATTTCATTGCAATTGCATGGTATGTTTGTTATTATTAAAGATAGAGACTTGCAGTTGTGACTTTTTTATGGAATAACCTGTATCCTTAAATAATTATAGCGGATAAGGGCTTTTTAAAACTATGTAATACTTACAGTGGCGTAGCGTGCCTTGGAGGGGCCCTGTATTGCAATAAACCCCAATAAAAAAATTGAAGATGGTCTCATTTTTTCAAAAACATTCTTTTTCTTATTTCTTATTTTGCTTACCCACATTTGGAGGCCCCAATAGCCCGGGGGCCCCGTATCATTGATACGGCTGATACGGCGGTAGCTACGCCCCTGAATACTTATTAGTTATTTTATATTTTTAGAATTTAAACTTATGTTTTTTATTGATATAGACTTAATAACCAGAGGATAAAGTAGCCCTCAGTTTAAAATGTACCCATATAACATTTTTTGCCGGCGTTGTACATTTAATTTACTGGCATTGCCAATACTCTTTAATGGCAAGGCATTGGCAAAAAGGTATCAAAAAGACGCGAAAGTGGGCAATTGGCCGTTATTAGGCCACGTGTTGCAGATAATGTGATGGCATCCGTCATTAATAAGTTATTGGCAAAAAAATGCGTTTAAGATGATGGCATCCATCATTAATAATTTATTGGCAAAAAATGCGTTTAGGATAATGGCATTTATCATTAAATAAGTATTGCAAGTTTTATAAGTTGAATGTCCCAAAAGTTAAATAACATATTTAGAATTTTGTAATCGAAAAAATTAGATAAAAAGGCAGGAAAACTTTAACAATAAAAAAATTACATAATATAAATTTTTATACCGTAACAATAAACCAAAAAATAAAAAATAAAAAGTATGTAATAAAATTAAAAAAAAGATAGTAAATAAAAAAAAACACTTAAAAATAGTAAGTATTTAAGGGACACTTACACTCAATTTTCAGATCCAAAACATAGGAAGAAATATTTTAAAGGAGTTACATGTCAAGAAAAAAAAACTATTAGATATATATAATTTTTTTTATTAACACGTTTTTAAAACTTTTATTAAGGCAACTCCCTGATATCATATTATTTTTTAGGTAACTACAAATTTAAATGGTTTTAAACGATAAGTAAAACTCTCAAAATTTAAAAATAATAAATAAAAAAAATAGAAAAATAAACTCGGGTAATAACATTCCGCTAAACAAATAAATGTTAATTACTAAAAATTTTTATACTTTAATACAATTATGTTATTACCTGACTTCATATTCTTATTTTTTTCAGTTTTGAGTAGTAAGTTTTATTTATCTTTTTAAAGTCAAAATATTTTTAAAAAAATTATGTTAACTAAATTTATGTTTATAAAAAATGGACTGTAAAAAATAAGTTTACCTTAGTCAAGTCGCGTGAATGGTCAAGGAAAGGTTGTAGAATCAAAGAAGGATAAAACAACACCATTTATTTTTTTATTGATCAAATGCAATGGAAAACGAGTTTAAAAATAATTAAAATTTAATCGTTGTCAAGGGTAGAAAACGATCAAGTTAAACTACTTTCGCAATTATGGGATAATTACTCCATAAATTATTATTTTTTTAATTATACACTTCTATTACTTTACGCTAAGCGATAGTATGCGTAATATTTTTTATACATGTCGTTTATTATCATTACAGTAAAATAATTTTAAATAAAATGAATTCTGTACTTTTTTTTATTAATTTCAAGCAATAAAAGGCTTGCACCAATCTTAACTCGGCTCTTTCGAATTTCTTACGACACAGGTATCTTTCCGGAGAGCTGGAAAGCTGCACGTGTTCAACCTATTCCCAAGAAAGGATCTAAATCCCTTCCATCTAACTATAGACCAATTTCAATTCTCTCAGTTCTTTGTAAAGTAATGGAAAAATTAATTAATTCACAAATTCTTAAGTACTTAGAAAAACACAAAATTTTGCATGACAGGCAGTATGGATTTCGCCACAAAAGATCTACAGCAGATCTTCTTTCCTTCGTATCACACTGTTGGAATAAGTCTCTTGAGTTTCTAGGTGAGTCCCAGATAGTTGCTCTTGATATATCCATAGCTTTTGACCAGGTCTGGCATGCCGCACTTCTTAATAAACTTCCCTTCTATGGTCTTTTAACTAAACTCTGTACTTGGCTTTCTAGTTATCTATCTGATCGACGTATATGAGTTATTATGGACGGCCATTCTTCAAGCTTTCACCAAGTAAATGCTGGAGTCCCTCAGGGCTCAGTTCTGGCACCAACATTGTTTCTTCTTCACATTAACGACCTTCTCTCGTCCACAACTAATTCCATTCATAGTTTCGCCGACGATAGTACCCTTCACTCCAGTTTTCAGGTTCCTAAACCCATCACTAAACCTGACCTGGAAAACAAACGCAGAGCGATGCAGATATCTCTTTCGCAGGATTCGCAAAGTTGTTTTTTTAATGAACTACCCTGTATATTTCTTCACCAATAAAAATGTTTTCCTAAAAGCCATAAAAAGTACCACATTAATAAATTTAATTTGTCGTAGTTTCGGAAATATAGCCATCTTCAGAAGTTCGATAATAAAATTGCATCTTTTAAATAAAACACCCTGTATATTGTATCACTATTTAAAACACATTTTAAAGACCTTTAAGAAAATACCACATTTAAAATGATTTCCTCCAACTATTTAAAAAAATAAATTCTTCCAAATCTTATATGTGTAATGAAAATTTTATTTAAATTTTTTTAGATATTTCCAAAACTGTAAGCGATACACATATTAAATGTGGTATTTTGTTAAAGCTCTTTAAAATATTTTAACAATGGTAATATAATATACAGGGCTACGATTTGTTTTCGCCACTGCATTTGTTTCTATAGAATTAAAATCGAGATTGTGCAATCAGATTAGTTCTATCTCTTTTAGTTTTTACAATATTCTGCAAGGTCAATGAAAATACGCCACCCTGTACAAAACAGCATAACATTTTCTGCAAATTATCTTTTTTTTATCCATTTTAACACGTAAAACTAAATTGTATTTCTAAAAACTCCTTCTATCAAACTAATGAGTTATTTCTATAATTTACATTTATGTATCCGACATAACATTAACAACATATTTTGACATTTTCTTTAGAACTACCGAGTGACGACTACTTACTTATGACACCCTGTATAGTTAAAATGTGGCTATAAAGAAACTGAATTTTTTAAATCCAGATATCTCAAAAACGGCTATTTAAATCAACTTTCACCACGTATAACTTTTTTATGTAAAATAGGTAAAACAAAAATCTTATCATTATATATATAATAAAACTAAGTTGATAAAATGTGCGTGCCGATAAAACTTGAAAAGGAGTCCCGATACGATAAAGGGACTTATATAATGTGTTAGCCCTTTATCCCCCCTCGAACAAGAAAGTTCCCGTTTTACCCTAAAGGGCGTATTTTTAAAGATATAATGACTCTTCCAACCCTTTAACTTGGAAACTAAGTGTAGTGGCGCCATCTGTTGTCGAGTATTTTAACTTCATTCAGAACAACGGTTATTTGGGTCTCATATCAACTCCCGAGCGAAGCCGGGAATCATAGCTAGTAATTAAATAAAATTTACATATAGAGTGGCCTAAAAGGTATTTTTCTTTTAATTTGTGCACGATACCTCAGAAAGCGTTATTTAAAGTTTACAATAGAAATAATAACAGATTCCTATTTTTTTATCTCGGAAAACCCCTCTTACCCAAATATTGTGACAATACATCTATTATTAGCTCTGATGATGCCACTCGTGCTGGCGAAACGTCAAGAGAACAAACTTAACAACGATGGCCTAATAGCCCAAAAAATAAGTTTAGCAATCGAACTACCTACTTATTAGATAAAAATCAATATTAGCCAATATTTTATTTTACTCCTATGGGACTGGTCTAATATCTTGTCACCGAAGGCTTTGTTGGGGTTTTATATGTTCGACAAGATTTCGTCAATAGAAAAAAATATAAACGATTAGTACCTCAGGTTATCTACTAGCTCTATTTAAAAAAGATAGGAGAGTTTTGGAGTGTAAGACTATTATAAATCGTGGACTTAAGACTACAACTAGATATCCTAAAAGCACCACTATATAGAGAATATTATCCTTGTTTAATTTTGCAATAATTTTCAATAGCTTTTGATTGAAGGCTTTGTTGGGGTTTTATATGTTCGACAAGATTTCGTCAATATAAAAAAATATAAACGATTAGTACCTTAGGTTATCTACTAGCTCTATTTAAAAAGATAGGACAGTTTTGGAGTGTAAGACTATTATAAATCGTGGACTTAAGACTACAACTAGATATCCTAAAAAGCACCACTATATAGAGAATATTATCCTTGTTTAATTTTGCAATAATTTTCAATAGATTTTGATTGAAGGCTTTGTTGGGGTTTTATATGTTCGACAAGATTTCGTCAATATAAAAAAATATAAACGATTAGTACCGCAGGTTATCTACTAGCTCTATTTAAAAAAGATAGGAGAGTTTTGGAGTGTAAGACTATTATAAATCGTGGATTTAGGACTACAACTAGATATCCTAAAAAGCACCACTATTTAGAGAATATTATTCTTGTTTAATTTTGCAATAATTTTCAATAGCTTTTGATCATATTATTTAACAAAATTATTGTTTCATATTTTCTTTGGTTGTGAAAAATTAAATATTTTATAGAAATTTAACGTCTTTCTTTAAAATACCTTGTGGTTTATTAAGAAACAAATTATCTAGTTGTGCAACTGACACTCAAATTACTATTTAAATTATTTATTTATTTGTGAAAAAATAATTTATAGGATTTTTCCAAAACCCTTTATTATTAAAATGACAGGATCAACAACCTCATTATTAATACAAATAAGAAAAAAAAACTTTTAGTTACCTACTAAATAAGTACCTAATTAACTTTAAATATACTAATCACTTTTATTCTCGAAATTTTACAAGGTGTATTCTTATCTCTTAGGGTTTCTTTGTGTGGCTGACTGATAAAATGGTTTATATTCTCTATTCTATGCCATTTGTTGAATGAACCTGTTTTGTTTGTATATCAAATTTCGGTCTATTCTATTTCTATTTCTATTTTTTTTCTTGGTTTTGGTCCCTTCAGGTCCAATCCACCACTCTCCCCCTTCCGGTCTATGCTTTCCAGGGCTTCATCGGCGGAAATCTGGATAATCGAGCTCGTAGCTCCCAGAAATTCCAAAAAGAAAACAAATAATTCAAAAATCGATGCAATGCATAAATTGTCGACTGTCAAACCAAGATCTGCTACTGGTGTTACGTATAACCTTCACTTTCACTACTGACAGTTTCCATGGCACGCCCATCTATTTCCCGCCATTTAAGAAATACCTCGTGTTCACCACCAAATAGGATACCATCAGCTTATAGGAATCTTCGCTCACAGCGCTTAGATCCAGAAGAAAGATGCCGTCAATTTAGCGTGAATCTTTCCTTGATCTCCGAAGGTAAAAAACGTTCGTACGACACCTCTAGCCGCCACTCCGGGAAGAACTTTGTAGTCCTCTACGCACTTCCGCACTGTTCGGAGGTCAAACAAAGAGTCTGAGCGAATTTCAGTCGTCATTCGTTGCTTTTGCTATTGGTAAGACTGATGCATATAAGGGCTTGCGTTCTACAAATATTAAAATATCCATGCTTCTTGTTTGTTTTGTGCAATAAAGGCTTTTAAACTCTTCTTTTTAAAGATTCTTTAAATTTTATGGTAAAGGGATTTTTTTTAGTAAAGTAGGGTCAACATATTTTTTGCTAGATTACTTGCTTTGCTTTGCTTTCTCAGGAGCGGCTAAATGTAGCGGCGATGAGGACGACCCGACCCGGCACAGCCAAGAGTTACAGTGTTGCCACATCTCGTTCATAAACTCATTGACGTTTAAGATATTCTAAGCTTAATTTTTTAGCTCTAAAATTTGTATTAACGGTCGTTTGAATTTTATGCATAACTGCTTTAATCGTCCTTAATAAATTATAATTTTAATAATGTCTTCTCTAGTGTCTTCAGCTAAGCCTAAGAATTTTCAGTGTAGTGAGTGTAGAAAAGTATTTTTCCAACAAAACAACTTTAAAAGGCATTTAAATAATATTCCTAATGTTTGCCGATCCACGGGTATAATATCCACATATTACTAATTTGTCCAATTTTTATTTATTTATTTTTAACAGTTATGTTAATTCTAATAGGAATATATATTTATGTTTGTTTTTATAGGAAAAACTTGTGCACAAGAGAGAGTACTTTGCAGACGCGAGTACAAAACTATCTAATTAAAACTACTTGATTCAAAAGCGTTTAAAAATAATGAGTCTTGTACATTTTTTCCGTATTGCTTTTTACTGGAAAAAATTAATTGTAAACTAAATTAAATGGTTTTTCTTCATTAATAATCTTTATTACCTTTCAATGCTATTTAAATAGGTAGTTAGAACAAAAAAAAATAAATAAATATTGTTGTAGTTAAGTCTATGTTACACACTGTATATTTTGCGAAATATTAGAATAAATTAATAAATTTGCATCCTTCGTTTTATTTTCCTGTTTCTATCCCATGTAGATCAGAGAAACTGCCATGCCTTTAATAAACGAAGCAGATAAAAAAAATTGTGGGAGAAATGTAAAAAAATAATAAACTTTGGAAGTTGAGGTACTTTTTGTTAATAGTAAAAAATAATATGGATATAGTGTTAAAAACCAAAAAAAAAAAATACATTTTCGATGCATATTTAACTTTGCGAGATCTGAATAGGAGGCGACCTTCACCCATTTGTTTACCGGATAAAAACGGTTTTTATTAAAGCTAGTATTTAAACCAAGGTATCGCCCTAGGGTTGCCTAAAATAAATAGGTCAAGGCTATATTTAATTTAACAAAATATCCTCAAAACTTTTGACACACCTTGTATAATGGCAATCCGTATATGTTTAAATACTAGTTATTAAAATATATATTATAAAAAATACAGAATATACCAAAAAGTTTTTTTAAAGTTTAAAATTTAAATTTTAAAACTTACTTTTTTAATTGGTCATAGCCTTGACCTATTTTTTTTAGGCAACCCTAAGGCGATACCTTTCTTTAAATACTATCTTTAGTATAAAATAAAAAATTCGCTTATTTTTTAAAACCTAATCTGCATATAATCTCTTACATTCCTTTAAATGCAGTTGTATTTGATTGTAAGTTAACATTTTTAATATTAATTAAACTAAAATATTTAACACAGCACAGAAATATCAATAATTATGAAAAAATTAATTTTATATATCCCGGCATGAGAGATACACTAACGACCGTTAGTACAAATTTTGAGCCTATAAAAAAATTTACGTTAGAAAATCTTAAACCTCAATTAGATTATGAACGAGATGTGGCAACACTGTAGCTCTTGGCCGTGCCGAGTCGTCCTCATCGCCGCTACATTTAGCCGCTCCTTGCTTTCTCTGCCGTTGGGCCCGTTACAACACGATTAACCAGCTCTCCCCCTTCCGGACTATGCTTTTCAGGGCTTCGTACGTGGAAAATATGGATGGTCGAGCTTTTCGCTCCCAGAAATTCCGGTTCAAATTATTGAAATATTAACTTTTGTTCGATACGAAATAATAATTGATTCAATGCATTAATTGTAGCTGTCAATCCAAAAACTGCTACTGGCATTGTGCATAACCTACACTGGCACTTGCTGACGCTTCCAGTAGAGGGCGTCACCATCCTCGGCCGTTACGAAAACACGTGCACACCGCGTATATAAAAACATTAGGTTTTTAGGAATCTTAATTCACAGCGCTTAGTTCCAGAAAAAATGCTATCAATTTAGCGTAAGTCTTTTCTCAATCCCCAAGAGCACAAAAACGCCCGTACAACGCCTTCAGCTGCCTACCCGAGGACGCTATGTAACCTCCTACGAAACGAGACCGCACAACTTAAAGATCGCGGAGAGACTGTGCCAGATTACTGGTTTACTCTTCAAGTCGTTGCCAACAGTCATGTTGTTATCCACATAAAATTTTCATCGATGAATTTATCATGCCACATTTCGTGGACAACGTAGGGTCTATCGCTCTTCCTTCTCGCACTTCACAATAGGCTCTGAGTCAAAATTTTACAATGGTAAAAATCTATTCTATTTAAAAGTTAAATACGTTACAAACTAGAGAAAATTATTATTTTAACAAAATTGTCTATATGTTCAAACAACTTCACAATGTTGCCAGTGCTTATATGAAAAGCGTCACATTAAATAAATATGCCAACAAAGAAACAAACAATAGAAAAGTGTCGTAGCTTGTATCTTTTGTGACGTAGGTACACTCTAACAACGTCATCGGTCTATGCGGCGTTTTAAATAATTTCGCGGGCATTTCTACTTAAATGCAAATTTCGGCATTATGACAAAAAAATCTTGCAATTTCTGAGAAAATTCAACGGAAAGGATTAAAATCCAGTCTATCTACACCAAAAATTTGCTACCTTAAGCCCCGACCAGCGTTACAACAATTAGCTGTGCCGCTCCACGCTGCATACCGCGCCACATAGCGCGCACCAATGGTATGGACAGAGTTAACGTCGTTTTAAGGGTCTGGCGAATGATTTGCCGGTGATCCAAAGTTTGTAGTTTTTTGGCGTCAAAGGAGAGCGCGAACAGGTTGGGTAGTTTGGACGGATACTTTCCCCGAACATCATAACATTCCCAGCCACCGGAATCGTACTTCGATCGAATAGCGTCGATGTTCTCTAAACCCGACTTCAAGTTTCAAGCGTTTGCGTCATGCACAAAATGGTGATGGTTTGAGGTTAATTGTTGTTAATAAAACAATACAAAATATATATTTAATTAACTATGTACGAAAGTGTGAAATTCGCTATTAAATCTTGTGTATAATATTATGTTAGTTACTCTAATAAATACAATTTAATTTATTAATAAATTACAAAAACATCCACTTAACTCTTGTAAATATACGTAAAACATTCTATTATGTAAACGTTCAAAATAGTCAATGTTGGTCCTAAAATCAAAAAATTATTTTGCATTTTTTTATGTTAATTCTGATCGACACACTTTAACATAATAATTTGATTTTCTACTGGTATTTATAATATGTATTTAAAAGAATTAAAAAGGTGGTTGCCTTTGTTTATTTTTTTTTTAAACTTATTAAAACAAACATATAAATATTCATAAGTTTTAATTACATATAGACAAGACATTACAATGAATTTAACTTTTTAAATAGTTATTAAAATACTTTTTGTATTGTTTTTATTTACAAACACTTACCTCAAACAATGCTTATTGACATTCATAAATAGTTGAAATGACTTTTCATTTTCATAGAGCTGGCGAATTGCCTCTGCAGCAAAGCCATAAACGAAGACGAAGACAAATACTGCAGTGACCCATTCGCCTAATAATTATATTGTATATATAGCGTGACATAACGTTGTCATTTTGAAATTTAGTGCTTTATTATTATCAAAAAATCGTAGAGCGAAAATATTAACTATGAGTTATACTACTGAAGAAAACGTATTAATGATTAAATGATACTATCAAGGAAATAGCTACCAAAAGGTGTCAGACATGTTCGTTCCTCCATATCCGAATAGACCGATACCCGGAAAATCAACAGTCGATAGGACTATCAAAAAATTTGGGACAAAGGCGCAGTGATAAATAACTGCAGATGTGAAGCTAGGGAGTATCAAAGAGAAGAAAATGTAAAAGATGATAGAGACTTAGGAATTAACCAAAGGATCCAAACAAGTATGTTTTATTGTCCACACCGTCTTAGATTAGATTAGATTAGAATAGGAGGTAGCTTGTATATCCTCTATCACTGCAACCCGCTCAGGTTTTTTTATTTGTTTTTTATCTTGGACAATTCACGAAGGCTAAAAGCCTAAATACTAACGTACGGTGGGTGTCTTAAGCGAGGTAAGAGGGAGTTTGTTGACACGGGACTTCAATACTTGAAGATTTGGGGTGAAGGAAAGACCTCCGCGGGCAGCAGGTTCCACATTCTAGAAAATCTAGGGATAAAAGAACGAACAAAGTGGGAAGTTCAGGGCCTGTCCAGTTGGACCGTATAGGGATACATACGCGTGGCACCACGAGTTTCTTCGTTGGGAATCGTGAGTGGAGGAATTATACTGGACTGGAAGTACCTATAAAAAAGCAATAAATACCCTTAGCCTTTTGTACGTAAAGGATCACTAATAAGATGAATAGCTCTTCTTTAAATGGAATCAAGAATGCGTAATGTTGTGGGGGACGTCATGCTCCAGATATGACAACAATATTTCAAGAAAGGTCGGATTTGGCACATCTATAAAGTGTATAAATTAAAAGGGGAAAATACTTTTGGCTCGAAAGAGAAACCCAAGCTTTTTAAGCCGCCATAGGTTAGAGCACGCTATTGAAGCCGGTCTTTTTAATCAGACTTTGCAAGCTTGATAGCGGCTCCTTGGTAAATCTTCCCGCTTTAGGTTTTTCTTTACCCAACCTTGCAAACCGCAGACGACAAACGGCTTCACAGTAGCACCATACATGTTCTGCGGTTTCATCCACCTCACGGCAGCACCTACATGGGCTTTCTTTTCCAGGCCAATTGTTTCCAGGTGTTTATTTAGTCTGCATTGACCTGTTAGATGACCCATTATTATGCTTACTGCCTTTCGGTTGTAATTCAGAAGGTCTTTCGTAAATTCTGGCGAGTCCCGAGAGTATCTTGGCGCGGATGTGGCCCGGCGGCAACGTTATTCGGCCCGGAGTGCAGGTGCAGTCTGGATGAAGATTTTAACTAAAACTGGACATTTCTGCTGCTAAACGAGGTCCGGATTGCGGCGAGGAGCCACACGCCGAATTGGTGCAAGTCTGGACGCAGCTTTTAAGCCGCGTCCAGACTTCGCTAAACATCCGCCCAAACTAATCAACCTGTATGCGTGCTTCTTTGACGTCAAAAAGCTCTGAATCACTAGCAAATCATTTTCCAAGCCCTTAAAACGACGTGAATTCCTTCCACGTCCGCGTCTGCACCATGTGGTGATGTATGAGGCATGTAGCGGAGCGGCGAATGGTTGCAAGTCTGAACGCGGCTTTTTTATGTTACACTTGGCGCGCTTGACCTTAACTTGACACAATGGGTGGTATGAATAAAGATAAATTAGGTACTAATACTCCAAGTATAAGCATTTACTTTGATGTATTTACTTTAAAACTGAAGTAGGTACTATATTAAGAAGCATCATCTACTTTATTTTTTCATATTAAGGCTTCTAGAAAATAGCGTAGTATTTACTTCGACTTGAAGTAGGTACTTTTATTTGCAGCAAATACAACGAACTCCATGCTTATACTTGTAGTATGAGCACTTACTTAATTTGAATTTATACGACCAAAAGCTGCGTTTTTTTATCTTTGTATAAACCAGGAAGGCTAAAAGCCTAAATACCAACGTACCGTAGGTGTCTTAAGCAAGGTAATGGGAAGTTTGTTGACACGGGACTTAAATACTTGAAGATTTGAGGGGAAGGAAAGACCTCCGCTGGCAGCAGGTTCCACAATCTAGAAACTCTAGGGATAAAAGAACGAACAAAGTGGGAAGTTCGGGGCCTGTCCAGTTGGACCGTATGCATACGCGCGGAACCACGAGTTTCTCTGTTGGGAACCGTGAGTGGAGGAACTAAACTGGACAATTCTTCAGAGCAGAAGCGATGGAAGTACCTATAAAAAGCGATAAATCCCCCACAGCCCGACGATGGGCAAGAGAGGAAAGCCTTTCTGTAAGTGAAGGATCATTAATGAGACGAATAGCTCTTCTTTGAATAAAATCAAGAATGCTAAGGCTTGTGAGGGACGCCATGCTCCAGATATGAGAACAATATTCCAAGGGAGGTTGGATTTGGGACACATATAAAGTGTATAAATTAGAAGGGGAAAAATACTTTTGGCTCGAAAGAGAAATCCAAGCTTTTTGATGCTGCCGTGGCTATAGATAAAATGTGTTTATGCCAGTTAAGGTTACTTTCAAATGTGACGCCCACAAGATTGAAGGTGTCTTTGCTCTGTAAAACTTGGGAGCTCATAAGCAGAGGATGAGTATTTGATGACTCTTTTCGCTACAAGGAACATGATTGTGTTTTGGATGCATTAAAATGGACGAGATTTTTGGCGCCCCAATCCAATATTAAATTAAGATCCTCCGAAAGAGATATCTGTATCGCTCTGCGTTTGTTTTCCAAGTCAGGTTTAGGGATGGGTTAAGGAACCTGAAAACTGGAGTGAAGGGTACTATCGTCGGCGAAACTATGAATGGAATTAGTTGTGGACGAGAAAAGGTCGTTGATGTGAAGAAGGAACAATGTTGGTGCCAGAACTGAGCCCTGAGGGATTCCAGCATTTACTTGGTGAAAGCTTGAAGAATGGCCGTTCACAATAACTGATTTACGACGATCAGATAGATAACTAGACAGCCAAGTACAGAGTTTAGTTGAAAGACCATAGGAGGGAAGTTTATTAAGAAGTGTTGCATGCCAGACCTGGTAAAAGCTTTGGATATATCAAGAGCAACGATCTGGGAGAGAATTGAAATTGGTCTATAGTTAAATGGAAGAGATTTAGATCCTTTCTTTAGAATAGGTTGAACACGTGCAGCTTTCCAGCTCTCCGGAAGGACACCTGTGTCGAAAGAAATTCTAAAGAGCCGAGTTAAGATTGGTGCAAGTTTCGGAGCACATTTTTTTAAAACGATTGCTGGTATTCCATCCAGCCCAGATGATTTCTTGGTGTTAAGGGAAGAAAGGATACGCTTAATGTGTTTTACCTTAAAGATAATCGGGCATTTTATGAGGAACCGGGGTAACCGCTTAAATTGGATGATTTAAGGGAGGGCCAAGGGTTAAATTGGCAGCAAATTGTTTAGCAAATAGTTCTGCTTTTCCTTTAGAGGTAGAAATAATTTCACCTTCCAAAGTTAGCGGTGGAAAAGAACTGGTACAAAAATTCCTACTTATGTTTTTCGCAAAGGACCAGAAAGATTTGCTGCCATTTGAGCAAGAAAGAACTTTGTTTTTAATACGATTTTCGAAGGAGTCTTTGGCCTCAGAAATTGTTTGATTGTAGTAGTTTCTTGCTTCAATGCTGGCGTGTCTAGATTTCTGCGTGTTTTTGTACTAGGAGAAGGTTTACTTCTTAGTTTATTTTTCCTTTTTTTTAACATAAGCTCAAAACCACTAAGCAAGTAAAGTAGCAATAAACCAATACAATAATACAACCAAACTATCCTAAAGCAAATATTGCTTGAAATAAAAATAATGCTCAAAATGTAGTAAATATAGTCGGGGCCGTATTATCCAAAAAATAGGCGCCAAACAGGCGAGTAATAGGCGCTAGACAGGGGAGTTTTTAAAAAAAGTGTAGTTTGAATGGGGACTTTTGGTGAGTAATTTTTCATTTTTCTGTGGTCCTCTGGAATGAAATAGGCAAATAGGCGCGAAAAGGGAAGGACCTTTTTGTTTTACGCTTCAAATAGGCGCTCCGGGAATTCTAGCCAAGGGCACCTCAAACAGTTATTACGGCCCTGAATATAGTTTGTCAAAATCCCCCTCGTAGTTAATAATTGGTTACGTGCTTATAACGTAGTACCTACTTTAAATTTAAATTCGATAAGATGAACAATAGTAGCGATTATTGGTTATTAATTTAAAAACTGATAAGAAAACTATAACAATACATTTTTTACGATTGCCACGTTTCCTAGACAAGATGTGTTTTGGTTGATATTTTTAAATATGTATTTAAAATTCTAAAGCAAATTTTAAAATTTCGGGTTATTTTATTGTTTTTTTAAAGGTAATTTAGTATTTAATTGGGTTGTATACATATATTGGTAATAGTGAACAAACTGACCCATTATAGCTATCATAAATGGTAATGTAGATAATTCATGTTAAATAACTACCTGAGTCACGTTCCTAGACAGTGATAAGAAGGATAAAAATGGTATTTAAAAATGTTTATTTGTTCATAACATAACACTTTGAATTGAATCATATATTTAAAACCTTTAATTAAAAGCCTATATTTTAAAAAAGCAGATATTAGATTTGTTCCAGCAGAATGTTGGAAACATGTTAGCAACAATCGTAAAGCGCAGAAATTGTTACAAACATTAGTCAGAAATGTTGGCAACAGTTTTCTGCTGAAACGAAAAATAAACAAGGCGTGCATACTGCGTATATGTCAATACAAGAAAGGTTATGTTAAAAATTGTCAGTAATGTTTGAAGAAAGTTTGCAAACTTTTCAAACAGTTTCCAACATATTTCCAACATCTTAAAACTACTGCTGGAACAACAAACAATTGTATAATGTTAGAAACATGGCACTGTTGGAACGACAAATTTGACGTGCGCAGAATCCGAACGGTTGCAAACATTTCTGATAGCCTGCTGGAACGAACCTATTGTTAACTTGTTATTTAACAGTTGAAAATATTTAAGTTTAATATACACATTGTTCTAGCTCGATACATTCAAAACTGACTTTCCGTGTGTTAAACACTAACAGGGCAATCGGGATTTCAATTTCTAAAACAAATATAATGGTAAAAGCAAACCATGGCTAACTTGATTCGTTTTTGGAGATACAGTGTGTTTTTCAAATTTTGTCAATTTGGCCAGGCACTTGTAACTCGCTTGATATAAGAGATGAGAAAAATGTAAAAAGAAAAGTTTTGGGGATTTTAACGTAAAGCTCAGTGACGTACCTAAATTTTTTTCGTTGACTTTTATTTTAAAATTGTAACACAAAGTTGTCTTTTTTCTAATGGAACACCCTGTATATTTTATTAGCAATAGGAAGGTTTCTTTTAAAACTATAAGAAATATGAAATTTAATATATTTATTTTTTAATTGTTTTGGAAATATTGTCTTTATCAGGATTTTTTAACGAAACACCCTGTATATTATATAACCGTTGCAAAGAGGTTTAACAAAATACAATATTTAATATATTTACCCTTTAAAGTTTTGGAAATATGACTATATTAATCTAAAAAATAGTAGATATACGCATTAAGATCTGGATGCACATATTTCTGAAACTGTTAAAAAATAATTTTAAATGTGGTAAATTTTTAAAGATATTTTAAATGTCTTTTTAATGTTAATAAAATATACCAGAGTGTTTTATTTAAAAATGCTATTTTATTATCGAATTCCGGACGATGGCTATGTTTCCAAAACTATTACAAATTAAATATAATAAACGTGGTATTTTCTTACGGCTTTTAAATATATCTTTCTATTGGTGATAAAATATACAGGATGTTCCATTAAAAAAACCCAACTTTGTGTTATAATTTAAAAATAAAAGTTAATAAAAAAATGTATGTACGCCACTGAATTCTACGTAAAAATTCCTAAAACTTTCTTTTTAACTTTTTATCTCTATTTCCTATATAAAGCGAGTTACAAGTGCTTCGCCAAAATTAACAAAATTTGAAAAACACCCTGTATCTCCACGACGAATCAAGTTGCTCATAATATGCTTTAACCATTGATTTTTTTTCCAAAAATTGAAAATGAGATTGCGCAAGCAGATTTGTTCTATCTCTTTAGTTTTCCCTATATACCCTGAAAGGTCAAGTAAAAGGCGCCACCCTGTACATATACGTGGCGTAATTTAATTGATGACTAAAAATACAGGATATGATTCCTTTGCTCATTTTAAGAAGAAAAGGTTATTGAAACATATGTCCTAAAAGTCTTAACTTTTGAGATACAGGGTGTTAAAATTTTTAAAAAACCAAAAAAAAATCGAAAACACTTATTTAAGTAAAAACTGTTATTTTGGATCTAAACCTTATTTAAATAAGTTTATTATTTTTGTAACATAATTGCTAATTAAAAATTATAAAATCTAATTTTTAAAGAACAAGATCCAGCAATGCTTCTTTAATGGTTTAAAAGTATGTAATTAAGTGAATTTTATTTTATTTTTTTCAAACTAAAAAAATAAGAGACATTAAAGCAGTATTTTTATTTGCTTAATCTAAAGAAAGCACAAAAACTTTAGACACATTTACACAGTCAGTGGCGTACCGTTTTTGTTGGAAACATTCCTTCAGATGCCTGTCGAGACACCACTGGACTTATTAAATGTAATTCAGTTAGTGATAAAAAACCCCTTAATGTCATTAATAATATTGTCAAATTTAAACAAAATTGGGTAAAGAATAGAAAGGATATTAAAAAAAAAAAAAAATTTGAAATTTTACACTCTGTATCTCAAAAATTAAGATATTTAGGACATATGGTTATATGATTTTTTTTCTAAAATAAGCTAAAGAATTATACCCTGTATTTTTAGCCATCAATTTAATTACACCCTATATAATAATTATTATCACATACGTAAAAATGCTAGACTTCCTTTTATAAGTCATCATTAGGAATTCAAAATTATCACTTTTAATAATGCAGAAATTACTAACCATAAAATATTTGACATTGACATTGACTTTTGAATAACTCATAATTTTTTATCGCAGCAGATATTTACTTCACTAATAATAAAGTGGTTGTACATTTTTGAATCCTGAAAATAAAACAAAAACAAACATGAAACTTACATTTAATTAAATAATTTTCTGTAGGGTATAAAAATAATAACAACCAATAAAAGTGTTTACTACATTTAGCAGTAATCTAATTGGCTTGGCAATTATTTTTCTACGAGGGATTGTTAATAGTACTTTGGTTTACTGTACAGGGTGTTTTATTTTGGTGGTTTTACGGCTAAAAGCCTAAATACTAACGTACCGTGGGTGTCTTAAGCGAGGTGAGAGGGAGTTTGTTGATACGGGACTTAAATACTTGAAGATTTGGGGGAAGGAAAGACCTCCGCGGGCAGCAGGTTCCACACTCTAGAAACTCTAGGGATAAAAGAACGAACAAAGTGGGAAGTTCGGGGCCTGTCCAGTTGGACCATAAAGGGATGCATACGTTCGGCACCACGAATTTCTCTGGTGGAAACCCTGAGTGGAGGAACTATACTGGACAATTCTTCAGAGCAGAAGCCATGGAAGTACCTATAAAAAAGCGATAAATCCCACAGCCCGACGATGGGCAAGAGAGGAAGCCTTTGTGTAAGCGAAGGATCATTAATGAGACAAATAGCTCTTCTTTGGATGGAGTCAAGAATGCTTAGGGTTGTGGGGGACGCCATGCCCCAGATATGAGAACAATATTCCAAGGGAGGTCGGATTTGGGACACATATAAAGTGTATAAATTAGAAGGGGAAAAATACTTTTTGGCTCGAAAGAGAAATCCAAGCTTTTTGAAGCTTCCGTGGCTATAGATACAATGTGTTTATGCCAGTTAAAGTTACTTTTAAATGTGACGCCACAAGATTGAAGGTGTCTCTCGAATACTGTAAGGAATATCAAAAATCTAATGTCGGATTCTTGATCTTCTTTTTCTGAAAACACAACTACTGTAGTAATAAATTATTTAAAACATATGGTTAATGGTTTTATTGTCCAAAAGCTAAAAAATAATTCGGTAAGGCCTAGCTACCAGATCGCAACAATCTTTTCATCAATCTGGGGTATTGATCAGACAAATAAAATTTCTGGGCGTAGCGTATTGGGAGTTAATATTATGATAGTAATTTCATGTGCCCAACGATTTTATTATTTGTCTTATCAATACCCCAGATTGATAAAAGATGGTGCGATCTGGTAGGTAGGACTTACAAATTATTCCTTAACTTTAGTACAATAAAACCGCTTAACATATTTTTTTTACATAATTTAAATACAAGTTTTTGTTTTTGTTGTTAGTTAAAACTTTCTATTCTAATGTTCATTTAATGCTTCACTATAACTACCCAAAACTAATAAACAAATTTATATTGAGGTAGTTGCGGAAAATATGTAATTCGCCATTTTGTGGCGGCGGCCATCTTGAATTTTTTTTTTATTGTATAGTAAGCTCTATCCTACCAATTAAGCCCTTTTATTTGATACCCATATTAAGGTAGTTGTGAAGAATAGTATATTACATTACAAGTGTGGAAAATGACTAATTTCACACGAGTAGGAATATTGTAGCACGAGGCGTTAGCCGAGTGCGACAAACCCACGAGTGTACGAAAGTCATTTTCACACGAGTACTGTACACTATTTTCCTACGACCACAAATTATTCACCCAAAAAAAAAAAAAAAAGTTCGTCTTTCCAGAAAAAATAAAAAACAATTGAGAACTTTGCAACACTAGGGTGATTTTACTTTGTAACACTAGTGTGATATGTACTTTTCCTCACTGCTATATTATACTGCTTTGACAATATTTTTACATCGAAAATCACCTACCTAGAAGCATTATATAACTTTTATCATTTTGGAATTTAAAAAGGCCCTCACTTAAAAATTGTATGGTTTGGTTAGGTAATAACGGTAATAGTTTGATATGGTTTTCTGCTATTTTAAGGGTTTTTTTTTAATTGTTGATACTTACATATTTTAGACACTTTTCTAAATAAAACGTAAGAGCGCATATCCAAAATATTCCGTTTTTAAAAAATATCAGTAAACAAACTTACGGGACCGGGGAGTGAAAAGGGGTGCTGGGTGGGGTAAAATTGTTAAAACGAGTTGATGAAACTGAACATCACATGTAAAATTAAGTAAAATTACATTTTTTCCTCATATTTTGAGAAAAAATATGAGAATTGTAAATGCATAAACTAAAGTCCTAAAAGTAAGAAAAACGACTACTAAACGTCAGTTATACCATGCAAAATATGGAAAGCATTTGGCAACGTCGGAAGGGTCTGATTCAATTATTGAATGGATAAAAGAAACTGGATTCATAAAGTGTTTATTAGCCTCAGGTTTATTTAAGGGATTAAAAAAATAACTAGTTGTTTGAGTACACGAAGACAGAGAGAAAAGAATTTGATCTATAGGAGTTTTTTCTCTGGCGCTTTAGGTCGAACGTTCAAGCGGCAAGGCTGCCTCTATGCAATTTTCAGAAGTGGTCGTAGGAAAAATATGTAATCAGCCATTTTGTGTCGGGGGGCCATCTTGGATTTCAATTTTTCCATAGTAAGCTCTATTCTACAAAACAAGCCTTTTCATTTAATACCTATAGGTGAGGCTGAGGTTGTAGTGAAGTAATTCGCCATTTTGTTTCGGCGGCCATCTTGCATTTACATTCATAAAGAATATATTATATTATATTGTCATTAATATTATGAGTGGGTACCAAATTTCAAATCGATCGGTCATCAGGAAGAGAGTCAACTTTCAATTACTAGATTTGACCCAAACAAATAAATAAATAACAAACAGAACAAGTTAGATAAAACCGTTTAAAAATCGTTTACAAACAATTAATAGCTATTGAGATCTATCCAGAATCAAAGAACTGTTCGTTTTAATAGGAAAATAAGTATTTTGTTAGAACATGTAAGGGTAAAACTTTTTAAATATATTATTTTCATATAATGTTTCCTTTATATATCAGTAAATGTATGAAAAGAAGATAGTAAACTTTTTTAACCGAATAATCAGCTAATTATTTTTTCTACAAAAACTAAACAAATAAATAAGTTATAATAATTTTTGATAGGTAAATATGTCCAATAGCACTCCGTTATTAATAGTTAGGTTGTGTAATTAGAATGAGAATTGTAGCTTCTGATTCTTATACCAAATAAATTTTGACACAAAAATAAAAGTTTCTTGTTTTTCATTATTAGTAGTTATTTGTCCTTAGAATTTAGGAGCTTTTTTATTTGAAATATTTATCGTCCTAATCAAAAATATTTTACCCATTTTTTTCCTTCTTAGTTATTGTTTGTTCTTAGCAAATTTTTCTAATTTTAAGCGTGTAGGTTAAGAATATTCCTGTATATGGTAAATGCTGATATACATTGATTAGAAAAGTAACTGGAGAGCTTAGCTTGTCAAAAGCTTCAGATATATCAAACGCAATGATCTAGGATTCAACAAGAATATCAAGGAACTTGTTCCAGATGTCTGAGATAAAAGAAAACACATCTCGATTTTTTTAATAACAAAACATAAACAAATAACAAATAATAATACGCATATCAAAAAATCAATCCAACAAAATCTTGTTTTTATTGGTTTTAATATACGGTATAAAATAAAAACTCAGGAAATAAGTTAGTACGTAAGGGATACCAGATAGAAAATAAAACTACATACCATACAGTCATAAAATAAACTTTTATTTATTATATTTATTGTTTTTTTCTTTCTTTTTGCACTTAATCCAATTATTATATTACCTTGACCTTTTGTTCTACCTTCTGTTCTTATGGCCCATGGTAATTTAATATTTCCTATATTATTATCTGTAAGGCTAATAAGGGTCATTTTCTTGTCTTGGACTTTAATCAACAATCTTCTTTACCTTGTGACTTTTTTTCTTCTTCTGCAGATTTAAAGTTTTTCTTTTACCCTTAATTCATGCATACTTAAATTCATAATACCTGAGTTTTGGTTCTATGAATCGATAGGTTTTTTTCTTTCCAATGAAATACTTTTGGCTTTTCTTTTTAAAAAGATACATTTTTTTTGAATTGTAATACCTTTTAAGAGCTTCGACAAAATCTTCGTAGGTGTCAAACGTGTATCCCTGTTTAGTTTTTGTTTATTGATCAGTAAAAATAAAATATTTAACAATAAAACCACAAGAAAACCAAACGACTACGGCACAGCAAATTAAATAATTATTAAGGTTATGTTAACCATATAAAAACAATATGTGATGTTAACTATTAATAGGCGGTTTTTATAAGCATAGCCACCAGACGGCAGCATCTACCGATAAAATAAGTAAAGACCGCTGGGAATAAAAATTATTTGAGGTTTTCGGCGGCGTTAATATTCGTAAAGAGAACCGCCGGATGGCGGTTTTTACAATTAAGCAATTTGGCGGTTATTTAACCAGTGCCACAAAATTTGTCTTATGATTGCCTGGGGGGGTTATTCTCGAATCTCTATTAGGCCATGTCGTACGCGAGATATGTTAAATGTCGCATGAAAAATCAAAATGTGTTCTGGAATCTCGAAATTGACATTTTTTATGCGAAAAAATCACGCGAGGTCTAGACCATGCGTCATTAATATGTTGTTTTCGACAAAAATCACTTGTGTAGCTTTAAACAAAATGGCAAAAGGCGATAAATTAAAAATCTTGAAATCTTAGAAAATCAATGAGTCCTAAGGAAAACATACGAATATTTTGGTAATTTTCTAGAAACCTGCGGCAACTCCTATTTTGACAAATTTTAGTATACAGATGTTTTTGGGACGCTAACCACGCATCTAAAATAATTTTTTGGCGAAAATGTTTCGTTCTTGAGATATTTATCATCAAAGTTAAAATTTGAATTAAATCTATTTTCACTACATTCTTCCCCCTTTTTGCACACAATTGTTAAATAAATAGATAGAAAAAGGGGGTTTTAAATGGTAAAAATTAAGTAATATATGCCACTTTACCTCTAAATTAAGAATTGTGTGAAAAGAATGAGGAATATAGTAAAAATAGGATTAGTTTAAATTTTAACTTTGTGATTGATATCTCGAGAACGAAACGTTTCCGCCAAAAACTCTTTTAAATTCGTGATCAGCGCCCAAAAAACCTCCGTATACCAACATTTGTTAAAATTGGAGTTGTCGCAGGTTTCTAGAAAATTACCAAAACATTACAATTATTTTGGAAATATATATATTTTGAAAATATTAGAGGTTAATTGGAGATATGCTTTATATTGGTTAGGCGGATTCATTTATTGGATGGTCTTCTTGTTGGGTACACACCTGGAAAGAATGGGACCGCTTCGGTCCTGGTCCGGGGTATACAAGCTGATCCTGTTCAGCCCTATTGACCCCTAGGCCGGTCGCCTGAAACAAAATAAATGAAAAACCCCCAAAACCCAAAAATTCTAATTAAAAAACGACGTTTCGGTGACCAGTCTGCCACCGTTGTCAAATTAAAAATTATGTTAATTAATTATTATTTAAATAATCTAAATTTTAATCATTTTTAATTTAAATATCAGTCAATATTTTATTTTTACTTTTAACTTAATTTTTAACTTGACAACGGTGGCAGGCTTGCCACCGAAACGTCGTTTTTAATTAAAATTTTTGGGTTTTTGGGGGTTTTTCTTTTATTTTGTTTCAGGCGACCGGCAAGTTCATAGGGGTCAATAGGGCTGAACAGGGTCAGCTCGTATACCCGGGACCAGGACCGAAGCGGTCCCATTCTTTCCAGGCGTGTACCCAACAAGAAGACCATCCAATTAGAAGGTTAATACACATATTTCGCTTTTGAATATAAGAAACAAGAGATCCACTAAAAAACAGGGTGCCAGTAACTTAACCGACAAATTTTAAGGGGTGATACTACCATGAAAATTAGTAAAAACTTCATATGAACTTTAAGGGGTGATAATAAAAAAAACTTAGTAAAAAACTTCATATGAACGTATTATGTCCTAAACGTCTTAGTTTTATACTATGGGTTGTTAAAAAAAAAATATAAAGAATATAGTGTTTTTAATATAACGTTTACATCAATTCAGATATTAAAAAAAGGGGTCGCTATTCATCAGAAAACATTTTTGGCATACAAGAAAAAAATTACCAGTAAGCCCCATAAGGGGTTTAGGGTAAATGTTTTTTAACACAAAAGTGGTACACCACTGCATTTTTTATTATTTTTTTAAAATTCCCATTTAGTATGGAACAAATTTGATCTCTTGAATTTTTAAACACGATTTGTCGGCATTTCCGAATACCTTTAAGAATTAAAGAATAATTAATAAAGGTGATTATTTACTGCAGAATTTGATAAAAGCGATACGAAATGACTATGTCAAGAAATGGTTGTTTTTATTTATTTATGCGAAAACCGTATATCAAAAAAAAAAAAAAAAAGTAAGAGATTAAATTTGTATAGTTCTTCCACTCACGGTTCTCAACAGAGAAACTCGTGGTTCCGCGCGTATGCATCCCTATACTGTCTAACTGGACAGACCCCGAACTTCCCACTTTGTTCGTTCTTTTATCCCTAGAGTTTCTAGATTGTGGAACCTGCTGCCCGCGGAGGTCTTCCCTTCCCCCAAATCTTCAAGTATTTAAATCCCGTGTCAACAAACTCCCTCTTACCTCGCTTAAGACACCCACGGTACGTTAGTATTTAGGCTTTTAGCCTTCGTGGTTTGTCCAAAGATAAAAAAAAGTTGTTCCAAACTAAATGGGAATTTTTAAAATATCTTTTTTTAGAAAAATGCATTATCAGTACCATTTTTATCCTAAAAAATATTTACCCTAAAACCCCCATGAAAGGTAAAAAACGGATTCTTTCCCTTTTAGACAAACATTCCGATGTTGCCTTATTTTCTACAAGCGACAAATTGCCGATCGCGAGATTGTCGAAAACTGTTCGAGAATACCACCTTAAAAAAGTGTTTAAAATAAACGTGCGACATTTCTCGCAAGCAAAATTTTCGGTAAAAGTTCGATATAGCGGTTTTCGCTATTTTAAGAGATTTTCGAAAAATTCTTTTCCAGGGCGTTTCTATAGGTCGATTATGACACAAATCTGTGTGCGCGTTTTCAAAAATCCGTTTCTATAATTTATTATTAATCAAAACATACTTACGGGACGGTGGAGTGAACAGGGGTGCTGGGTGGGGACAAAACAGTATAAATCCAACGTCAAACACAAGAAAACATTAATAGACTGCACTCGGGGCACATAAAAATGTAAATTAATTTTAAAAACTATTAAATTTTTCAAAAATTATCCCACACATGAGATTCTTGTCCGCCATTAATTAAAGAAATTCCGAAAACGACAGTCTCGATAGAGGCAACGTTGCCAAACTTCTTATGAAGATTTAACACCAAGGCTATTTCGGGGATTCCCATTCAAATCTTCGTAGATGCCGTGCATCATACACTTTCTAAAATCCACCATTTCCATAAGAAACAATGGTATTTTTGTAAAAATACCTCCTTCTTAATGCTTAGGTATTTTTTCTTTTTCTCTACAAATTATAATAAGAAGAAGGTATAACTTAATTTTTCATATAAATTTTGTCCTGTATCTTCCTTTTTTTTTCAGCTGTTTGGCAACATCGCAAGACATTTGCAAACTCATCTTTTTATGCAGTGAAAAACTATTATTTATTTTTATTTTTTTAAACAATTTTTTGGACAAACGGAAAGTGCGGTGTGTACTGTGAAATACTGTTTTTGGGTGTTAAATGTAGGATTTATACTGTTTTGTCCTTACCCAACACCCCTGTTCACTCCACCGTCCCGTAAGTATGTTTTGATTAATAATAAATTATAGAAATGGATTTTTGAAAACGCGCACATAGATTTGTGTCATAATCGACCTATAGAAACCCCCTGAAGAAGAATTTTTCGAAAATCTCTTAAAATAGCGAAAACCGCTATATCGAACTTTTACCAAACTTTCTTGCGAGATTCCAGAATTCGGGCCCTGGTTCGGTATATTATGTAATTGTACAATTTCGGTTAACATCTGTTATTGAATAATTTATTTAAAAATCAATAGGTTATTAACATTACCATTTCCTTTAAGTTATTTTTTTAAATAAATAAATACTTCGATATTTAAATGCCCTCGTATATATAGATTGATAACATATTACCTATTCAGGAAATTATTTGATTTTGCTGTCAGTCTTGTTGTGACGATTTCAGTGTCCGAACGTTGATGCAGTAAGGTGTGAGCCAAGTTGAATTATTGAAAAGCCCGTGTATTTATAAGTTTTTGTTTTATTTTTGAAATAATGTAGGTAGCTTTGTACTTATTGAGTTTAATAAAGTAAGAAAATCTTTAATATTTTTAATGTGGTGTTTAAAATTGTAATAAAATAATTATTATTTTTAAATTAGAAATTTCAATATTCAGTTGGTGTCATTTTTTTAGTATAGTTAAAGACAACAAAAAAAGTAAAATAAAAATCTAAAAGATTTTTTTAATTTATGTTTTATAATCTATTTTTGTATTTAAAACAAATTAGTTTTATAACACTTTTGTCATAATATCTATTTGTGTTCTTGGTTCTTAGCAAAGATAAAAAAAATAAAGATATCAGAACAGAAATATAAAAATAAAAAAAAAACTTTAACATAATTTTAAGGGCTTCCTTTATGGTAATTCTATTAACTTAGTTTAAGTATTTTTAAATGATTTAATCATTTATGAAAAATTGGGTGTTTTTCATACATAGTATGTCCACGGATGGACTTTACAATAGGACCAAAATTTAAATTTTAAATGAAGTCGTGCTGCTTTTGCTTTTAAAAACAAGATTTACGTCAGAAATTTGTTTCTTTTTGTACAAAGGCTACCAGAAATGTCAAATTAAAAAGGTTTTTAGAATGAAATAAAGGTCAACTCTCTAAAATTTAACATAATATAAACAAAAAATATTTTTCAGAATGATATTTTTTTATTTTTTTAATAACTTAGAAAAGTGTCAAATAAAAATGGTTTTTAAAATTGAATAAGGATTTAATATTTTTAATTTCACATAAAATAAACATTTTTTTTCATTTATGTTTCACCTTTTTTTACGTAATAGTGCTGGTTTCACATTTTAGTATTTAAATATCTATATTTGTCAAACTTTGATATTAATTATATCGACTTTTGAAACTGAGTAAATTACGTAAAAAGGTGTAAAAAATAAATAAAAAAATATATCGCACGGAAAAACCTTTAATTGTTTATTTTATGTGAAATTTTAGGGTTTAACCTTTATTTAATTTTAAAAACATTTTTAATTTAACATTTCCTTGAGTTATTATAAATAAAGGCAGTTATAAGTCTTGGTCCATTTTCACATTTTTGTAGTTTTGAGAGCCCGTGTACAAAATAAAATAAATTTCTCAACGTAAATCTGGTATTTTTAAGAAGCAAAAAGCAGTTTTAATACACGACTTTTTTGAATTTATCCGTCGACTATACAGGGTTTTAATTTATATTTTGCCACCCACTTTTAACTTTAATCAAGAAAGATAAAAAAAAACGCTCAGTATAAAAGTTTCGTACTTTTTCATCTATTATCTTTTTATCATAAAAAAGAAACCAATAAACATCAAAAACACAAGAAAAATAAAGAGGTAAGCTTTTCTTTAAATAAAACACCCTGTATATTATGTCACCAATAAAAGGCTAATTACACTTTTTTTGGCACTTTTTAGCTACTACATGATGGTATTTTTAGATTTTATACCCGACGTTTCGTTTTCAAGAAACCATCATCAACTTTATTTTTTATATGGCTCGAAAAAAGTACACCCTGTATCTGATCCCATTTTTTATTATAAATTCAATGATGTGTCACATGTCATATTTTAATTTTTAGTTAAAAGAAAAATTGCATTTTTTCTATTTTTTTAGTTATTTTTAAGTAGGCCTTGGAACCAAATGCTTGGACGTTAATACCTGTTACCGTATCTGCAACAAGAATTAATTATCATTATAAAATAGTATTTGTCGTTATTACGCCTGTTTGTCGAGTTGTTGTTATATCGCAATACGCATTACTAGGCTCAACAAAATCCGCGTATTAAGAAAATATCGAAACATCAAGAACGTTTTGGGTTTAATATGTGGTGTGGAATTTTAGGAACTAAAATACCAGGTCCATGTATTTACCATAATTCATTAACTGCAGAAATGATACCTTCATTTATTTTTGCAGCACAAAATGTAGCATATTGGCATGTCAAACTTATCTTCATGGCTATAATGGCCATCCTGCATATTCGACCGTAATAATACAATAAGATATTAGCTATTCATAACAAACAATAATAGAGACAACAGTAACAATAAGAACAATTGTCTAAAAACAACAACTCGACAAACAGAGTGTAATAACGACAAATACTATTTTATAATGATATTAAATTATGTTACAGATACGGTAACAAGTATTAACATCCAAGTATTTGTTTGCCTACTTAAAAATAAATTTAAAAAAATAGAAAAAACTTTTTAACTAATAAATTAAAATATGACATGTGATAAATCGTTGAATTTGTAATAAAAAATGGAATCCGATACAGGGGTACTTTCTTTTCGAGCCATATAAAAATAAGAAGTTGATGATGGCTTTCATGAAAACAAAACGTCGGGTATAAAATCTAAAAATACCATCAATGTAGTAGCTAAAAAGTGCCACATGAAAAAATGTAGTATTGGTTTTTATATCTCTTCAGATAAAGTCGATATAGTCAAATTTTCGTTTCTGCCAAATATCTCAGCAGGCCATTTAAATTTTTCTAAACGGCATGTAAATAAGCTTTAAAAAACACAACTTTTTTCCTAATTTAACCTAAGCTGTATCTCCAATAGATACTGAGACTTCCATGCTTAGGATCTTATCTTGGACACACTGTATATTCGAATTATGGCTGCCTAAATCTGAAACATAGTAGATATAATTTATGGACATAATATACAGGGTGCCCCATTTTAAATAAAGTTTACCTCTTCATTTTTTCTCTCAGTTTTTGATGTTCATCTATTTTTCTTTATGCTCAAAAGATAATAGATGAAAAAATAACGAAACTTTCTATATATAGGACGTTTTATTCTTCTTTTGTTATTTATAGTTAAAAAGGATGAATGGGTGCAAAATAAAAATAAAAACTCTGTAAGTATTGTATAAAGAACATAAAGTGCTTAAAAAAAAGAAATAAAAGGGGAGTAAGTTTAGTATCTTTCGCTATCGATAAAGGAAAGGGGCCCTAGCAGCATCACTAATTAAAATAAACAGCTAATTTTTTTATTGTTTAAAATATTTATAAAAAAGTGTTTTTCAGTTATAATCTGTCGATAAATTTAAAATAAAAATAAAATAAAAAACAGAAAATGCAGAATTAACATAAAGTAAGCTCTTTTTGCTGAGTAATAAAAACCTTTAAAAACAATGCTATAAACTTAGGAAATTTAAATAATATTTCATGCTTTGCCAATTTAAATGGCATAAAAATAGATAATTAACAGCTATTAAATAAAAATTAATTAATTAAAACAAACATTTTCAAATTCATATTATTTTCTCTTCAATTTCTGATATGAAATAGTAATTTATGTAACAAGTGCATAAAGTGATATTGAAAGTTTGACAGGTACGAGCCGTTAGGCGAGTGCGGCAATCCTATGAGTAAAAAAAAAGACACTTTATGCATGTGTTACAATCAATATTTTTTCAACGACCGTATAAAAATTTCTCAAAATACCATTATATCAGGGGCGGTCATATCTGACTCTTTAAGGGAGGGGCCATAGGCCGAAAAAAAAAAATAAAATAAAAGGTTATTGTGTTTCTTTATAAAATTACAATAAAAAAAAACTCCCACACATTTGAAAAGCAAAACAAAGAAGGTCCTTACTTCTCACTTTTAATTTCCATGATCACCCTCACCCCTTGGCCCCCGGACACCAGCTCTGAGGGGGGATTACATCATTAAATGCTCAAAATGCCCATATTTTCCATTACATATGTATGAAATACAAAGGATGTGTAGCATTATGACCGCCTCTGCATTATATATACATGTTTCGTATTTATCTAAACTTATAAATTTAAATGTTTGCAGCACAGCCATTATATTTGCAACAGCAAATCATAGACTCCTTATTTTTAGGGAGACAAAAATCCTCTTCATATTTATGCATTTATTATTTAATTTTAAAAAATTGTATGTACTTACTTACTTTTTGTAGAAATAATTTTAAAACAGTATAAATTCCTTTTTATTTTCTTAGTCATAAAATTTATTTTTACTATTAATTTTCAATAATTTTAAATTAAATTTATTTGCAAACTGTCAAATTTTAAAACTAGTGACACATGAACTAAAAAGAAATAATGACGAAATCAAAGGTAACTTGACCGTTTGGTTCAGTTAATGTCGCGTTTACTTTTACATTGCATAAATTGATATTTAAGTTTATTGTAGTAGGCGTTGAAACAAAATACTAATTCAAAGTGTGAAAAAAGCTTCGAAGTGTTAAAAAAAGTTACTTTTTTTAACACTTTATGTAGTGTACTAGAATGGAGTATTTATACTTTATGTTAACGATTAAAAAACAGCGGTCGCGGAACAAAAACTTTACCTAGTATTAAATCATGTATGAATGAACCTTGCTCAGAGCAGTACGCAGGGAGGGATAATGGGGGAAATTAGCTAATCCCCAAGAACCCAAAAAGACCTTTTAAAAATGTGTTGTTTGCTGGAGGTGGTTCCTAAGCCGCTTTGTTTACTTACCTAGAGTCCTTTTTTGCCGCCTTTTTGTTCCCTCTAAAATTACTTTTGCGTACGGCCCTGAACTTGCTAGTTTTTATTTTTTCGACACTGTGTATTTCATTTTAATGAACAATATTAAAATTATTATTATTTTTTTATTGCACCTAAAATTATTTAAAAATTGCTCGTATGTGGTCAGCAATAAATATGTTAATAAATTTTAAAATAAATTTTCCATTTAGGTAATACTCTAAATGCCTAGTAATAAATAAAAATTTAGAAATTATACTCTTGGTAATATGCATGCATAATTTTTTAAATAATATTTATAATATTAAAAACCTAAAATTAGTGATTGCAAAATTTCTATCATTGACATTGACTTTGGTTTTTGCAATTTATGCAATATATATTTTTTTATATATCTGTTATCATAATACAGGGTTTGACAATGATATGTTTTCAATTAAAGGACTTATTGTAAAAACACGATAAGCCACAATCACAAAATACGGAGTTATTAAATTTTTAAGTTAAAGAAAATGTGCTAAATAAACTTTTATGAAAAATAAACCTAAATACTTTTTAATCAGTTAATAAACTCCAAGTATAATACTTAAAACTTTTATTGTAGCGCATTTAATAATTAATTACATAAATTTGAAAATAAAACAGATTTTTTTGGCCGTGTGGCTTATCGTGTTTTTACAATAAGCACTTCAAGTATACTACTTCCATGCTCTTTTATTTTTTAACTGATACACGACGTTTCGGATGGTGCCTCTTCAACCGTTTTCAAGTGGAACTACTAAGCATTGTTCACCGAAGCTTGACCGATTTTTCACGGTTTAGCAATGGCTGTCAGATATTATATTTGGTGTGACGATACTGATACTAGGCTTGCTTAATACGTTCTTGTCGTTTAAAATCAGAGCAGCTTTCTTAAAGTGCCTTTTTTTTGTCCAGTATTCTTCTTTGTGAATAACTTTGACCACTTTATGTGGTGATGTTTTGACCAAGCATGCCTTATGCACTCCCGATCTTGACGTTTCACCTTGTTCCGTATGCTTTTTATGTTCTCCTATTCTAATTTCTAGTAGTCTCTTTGTTTCCCCGACGTATACTTTATCACATTCACAGAGAATCTGGTAGCTACAGTTGTTATATGATGTGTTGTTGTCTGGTCTCGTCTTTGTCAGAAGGCCTCCAAGTGGTCTGGAATTTTAACGCTGTTTTGATTTTCTACTTGTTGAAAATTCTGCGGATCTTTTCTGAAGTTACTTTAACATACGGAATAGTCATAAATGATTGGTCTTGTTGAGTCTTGTTCAGGTCTATTGTTTCTCTATTAGTCTTTTGTTGTATCCTGATTTGGGTGAAGGTTTTGTCCAGCTAGAGTCGTTCTTCTTTATAACAAGGTATTGGTCCATTATGTCTTTTACCTGAAACGCCAGAAAAGTAGAGTCGAGTTTTGTTCTTTATTCATTATGAAGTTCATACTAGGTAAAAAGGACATTTAGATGTTTTAGATAGCCTTGCATTTCTTCATCATTGGCTGTCCATACAATACAAGTATCATCATCATACCTCAGCAAAACTTTTGGTTTTATAAGTGCAGTTTGCTTCTTCTTCAAACCATTCCATATAAATGTCTGGTATTACTGGAGAGAGCGATGAACCCATTGGTAATCCATCAACCTGTGCATAGAACCTATTTTTCACTTTAAAAGTTGGAACTACGCAGGTATAGCCCTATAGTTCCATTTTAGTAACAGTGTGGTGCCTTCTGGATAACCTGCCATCTCTTCTTAGAATTTGTCATAAATTATGTTTAAAGATTCTTCACCTGTCACATTTGTACACAAACTTTCCACTTCAAACTTAAAAGGATATCGTCGGTCTTATTTCTTTGGTTTTAAGGATATCGATATCACCAAAATAAAAAGAGTTTTTGACAATATGTGCCTTTTTTCTAAGGTATTTTGAATGGACAGTCGTGGGTACATTCCTAGAACTAGTAATTGGTCTTAAAGGCTTATTGTTTTCTTACTGACAGAAACTAGAAGAGTTTTAACACAAAAATTAACAAAAACAATACACCTTTTTTAGAGCAACAATTACCAGCTCTAGGAATGACACGCTTTATATACTAAACACTCTGGCCATTCAGATTTCATAATTATTTTACCATTGATTTTTATTAGCGGCGTCAAAATACTGTTACATATTAATAAATATCAACAAATAAACAATTCATAATCTGGGAATTATTTGATATACATAATACCTCAGTTTTGCCAGTATTATAGCGAGAGAAGGAAGTGTGTTAAATGTTAACCGGTCTCCGTGTGTAGTTGAATAATTATCAAGTTTTTTTTTTTATTTAGCATTGGACTTTAAAGAATCTAGAAGCTTTTGTGATTTAAAGTAAGAAATATTTGTTGTGTTATTTGTAAACAAACAAGTCTCAGACATAATTTTTATTTTACGAGGGTTTTCATACTGTTTAGAATGAGAAACTATTTTTTTTTTCTAAATTTTTAAACTATATTGCTAACATTGTACTAGACTATTATAAAGACGATAATACTATAAGCTCCACACAGTAAATTTCGGTATTTACTAATATAAGTTTAATAAATCTAATTTAAGAAAAATAGTTGTAAAATCGTTGTATACCTGACACATACCTTAATGAATACCTACTTCTACACCAGTAATTGAATCAAATGTTTTGTAATTTTTTAATTAAAGCTTGACTTTACATTATGTAGTTATTTATATTTGGCTATTTATTTATTTATTACTGGTGGATTTTTTACGGTATATATCGGGTATGCAACGATATAAAAATAGTTTCTCTAAAATAACCTTTAATTAGCTTATTAGAAAATAAAGAAATTAAGTGTATGAGCTTATCTTATGAATGTCTCTAAAATAGTTTTAAACAATTTTTTTGTAAAAGCGCAATATTAGGCACCAAAATTTATATGGAATTTCCTATGACCAGTCCGGCGCACAGTGGTTCCTTATGAGGAAAAAACCTCAAATCGTAAAGGATATTTTTGTAGCAAATGAACACTGATAATTTCAACAGTACTAATGAAATCATCTATTAACAACATTTATTGGATTTTGATTACTTTTTTAGTGTGAAAAAAACTCTAGAGCTTAAGAATTTTTTAACTACGAAAATTCACCAAATTTTGGTTCAAGATATAACTTATGTTTACTATATCTACAACTTGTTTAATTAACTACTATTACAAAATACTATCAAGGTAACATTTTTAAAAAACATCACAAGATTCTCAGAAAGTTTCTTTCTATATTGAAACCTCGAATAATATGTATCTCTGAAACACATAAAATTCCTGCTTTTAGAAGTTTTTTTTTAATTACAAAAAAGCTCCACCGAGCTCCAAGCTATAATTAGCACCCAATTGAAGCTAATAATATAGACTACTTATCCTCCGAAATTCAGCTGCAACTACTTGCGACTTCAGCTTTTATCCCACTTTAACCCTGAAATTGAATAAACTTTTATTGGTCTTGAAAAAATGAAAATAAATTATTATAGTACCTAATATAGTAAAGTTTATCGTCAATAAGTTGAAATGGTCAATATAGTGGAATAGACCCGCTAACTGGCAAATCTGTTGAACAAAAAGCAATTGTTATTATACAGGGTGTGAACAAGAAAATCTCGAGAAGTACAGACATGATTAAAAATGCATAGTTGAGGAGTCAATGTAAATTAGTGTGCAAGCGAAAGCAAAAGATATGACTATACTTCCGCAAATAATTGAAGAAGAAATATGAATGATCCTTACAAGTTACAAGATCTGTGAGAAATAAAATTATTTAGCTTTACCTTATGTTAATTCAATAAATTTGCGGCCTCTTCGCTGAGTGGTAATTGTTTTACTTTGGTTTTTGGTCTTAATGACGTTATGTATGGGTCCTTGATAAATTTTTGAATAATAAAATTTATATGCATTACTACACAAGTTCATGCTCTGGTATTCGGGCATAACTTTAAATTTATTATAAACAACTTTTCTTAATAACATTTTTTGAAATAAGGAAGGGCAGTGTACTCTTGTGCAATTTTTATAATTCATGTCCTATCCTGTATAACGTTTGACTTGGAACAATAATTATTCTAAGCCCACCTAAATAAGTCCATGTTCACAATAAAATTATTGTGTTTCGGTCGAGCAATAATAATTAATTAAAAAATCCCATATAATATGCATGTATATCCCACCATCCTGTATAATGTATATTATTAACAAGTAAATGCACCTCTCATTACTCTGAAACCCTTTCTACCTTAATCGCGACTTGTTATTTATTTTGAAAAAATTTATAATTAAAATAACTGATTAACACTTTAAAATGACTCACTCTGTATTAATATAAGAAAATTATTTTGCTCTAAATTTGCATAAATAAGACTCTTATTGAATTTCAAAATACCAGAAATCTCAAAAAATGTAGATAATAAAATGGGCTATCACTACTGTTATTTAAGAATTTTAAAGAGATGGCCTTGAGAGTTAGAGAGATGAGAGGATCAAAGTGTTTTCTTCCATGAAAGTCTTCACATTTGACAGGAAATGGACGGGCCTCTCATGAAATTCAATTGACCCGTATAGGAGATATGAAGTTTTTCCCAAATATTACATTTTGGCCCCACTGTGCGGCGGTGCAATACGCGGTATGAAACAGGCTTATTTGCGACCGGTTCATCTCCGACCGATCATTAAAAGCCAGAAAACCGACATATAAGCGACCTATGGATTAAAATAAGAGTGAACCCAACTGGGGCATAAGCATTGTTGCCAAGTTGTTTATAAACTCTTCCCATCAGGTTGTTTTTTTTTGTGAAATATTTTAAAAAGTAAAAAAAATTGTAGATACATTTATAATATCATTTATTTATTGCATATAGAGGCCTGCAAATTTACGTAAATATAAAATACAAGAATATACGTATTGCAATATATGTATGTGTGTATTCGTCTTGGGTTTAATTAAGGAAAAAAAGGCGTTGCTTACCAGAACTAACCATGCGTAAGTGTGTATTAATCTTGGGTTTAATTAAGTACCTTAATATTTTAAGACAAAAGTGCTTTTTTTTTTTTTTTTAAATACGGCCAAAGAGCACTTTACTCAAAACTTAAAATTTATTTACATCATAACTTTTATTTTGACAGATATCGCAAAGCTGGGGCGCCATCTTATAGACAATCAAAAACCTAAAATAGGTTACCTCTATGAAAAGTCGATAAACCTCACCGTTTAGACATGAAAGTTTTCATCAATTTAGCTACATACATACAAGGTAGATCCAGTAACTCAACCGATAAACTTTACGGGGCGATTCTACAACAGAAAATAAGAAAAAAACTTTATATAAACATATGTCTTAAGGATCTTAGTTTTTGAACTACAGTGGGTTAAATATTTAAAAAACTTTTTTTTTTGCAGAATCGTTTGGTTAAGTTTGTCGGTTGAGTTACTGGACACCCTGTATATATGTAGGTAATAATTTGAAATTGATGAAAAGTTTGATGTCTATTGGTGCCTAAACGGTGAGGTTTATCGATTTTAATAAAGAGTACCCTATCTTATAAGTTTTTAATTGTCTATAAAATGGCGCATTCAGCTTTACGATATCTGTCAAAATAAAAAGTTATGATGTAAATAAATTTTAAGTTTTAGGTAATGTGCCCTCTGGCGGTATTTAAAAAAGTACTTTTGTCTTAAAATGAATCTACAAAGCTCGATTTGTGTGCCAAATATCAACTGGATTGGTTAAAAAATAAATGCAATATGGCGAAAAACCAAAATAAAAATTGAACTGTGACGGCTTGTAACTCGAAAACGAATGACATTTTAAAAATATATATATGAAGATCTTTCCCTTATTTTGTCAAGTAGTTTCGTGATCGATTTTAAATCACCCTGTATATTAAAAATTTAAATAAATAAATAATAAAAAGAAATATCCCAATATACCGTTTTATATTTATTCTGTGTAGTTAAAAATAAAAAAAGAAGGTGTATGTTAATAATTTCATAATATGGTACATAAAATTTTTGATAAAAAAATATTTATTACTTTTTTTTTAATTATATATCTATATCTATGTATCTACCAGCATCATACGACTAGGTTATCTTCGTTAAGGTCCAAGTTCTGTTTTTATTTAAAGTTTTATTACTTTGCACATCGTAAATTACAAATTTTTAAAAAAGCTTGACCGGTTTCTGTAATGGCAACGAAGCTTATAAAGACCTGTTTTTAACAATTTTTTAGTCAGTTGATTTTATAATTTTAAGACTCTGCAATTAAATGCATAAAATTTAGTTTTATTGACTCAAAAGTAGTAACTGTTATTGTAAATTTTTAGGAAGTTAACAATTTTGCAACTAATTAGGTTATAGTTTTGCCAAGAAAGGACAACAAAATGACGGATGGAGAATATATTTTGCCAAGGTAAGCTTTTATATATATTTTTAGTATTTATTTTCTTTAAATTTGAAATAAAATTGGCATGACCTGACAGAAACTATTTTGCCAAAGACTCCCTAATTTTTATTATTATTATTTTTTTAAGAGTTTATTAAACATTTTAAAATTACAGTATATGGCGGGCAACCGGGCAATACATCCTAAATGATTAAGACCATTTTTGCAGGAGAAAAAATACGTTTAATTCTTCTAGTTCAATAATTGTGTATGTTTGTTAGGTCAGTGTATGTTGAAGAGTATTTTTTTTCGGTCCCATCGTAAAATTTTGGTAAAAATACCCTTTTTATAATCTTTTTATAATCGAGTTGCCAAGACCAACAGTATTTTAGATATTTGGCCTTTATTAAATTTTACTATGCCATTTTTACGGATTATTGCCAAAAACTTTTAAAATCTTTTATTTTTTTTATCACATTTTCCATTAATTATCTTAAATGACTTTGACAGATCAAGGTTATATAGTTAGTATAATGTAAATATTTTAGGTCAATAGATAAATTATTAGTAGTAATATTATTCCACAAAAATTATAAGTAGTTAGCTCTACAACTAAATCTGAAAAAATCGAAATAAAAAAACTAAATATTATAGACTATTGATACTATAGAAGTGTTTTAACTTTGGTCTGTAAGAGTCTTTGAAAATTTTAAAAACAAAAAAAATCTGAGACAATAATCCGTAAAAATTTTATAGTAAAATTAATTAAAGGCCACATATCTCAAGAACTCTTGGTCTTGACAATTTGATTTTAAAACGTTCTTTGTAGAAAATTAAATTTTAAACAACTATGTCAATTCACTTTTTGTATATCTTTGTCACTTTGCCGCAATGGACACTTTTGTAGGGCATCCAGTTCTCAAAAACTTCTCTTTAAGCGTGACAATAACATCAAATGTTGCTGAGTTATCAAAATTTAAAAAACAAAGGTCAAAGTTTACGTTTCACATGCTTTGAGCGAATACTAATATCAAGGACTGCAACTTCACGAATTTTTTGGATGTATTTTCAACAAAATTTTATGATGGGGCCGAAAAAAAAATTAATCGCGAAAAAATCACTCTAAATGTAAGCTATAGCATCCACAGAAAGAGAAATTTTTAGTATTAGGTCCATTTTTATGCTACCATTTTTAATCCGTAAAAACGTAAAATTCTTGAATAAAATGTAGATAAAAGGTAAAAAAATTAAAAAGTTGTTTCTTAGGCAATTTATGCCAACCTGCCATTATGTCACGTATAAAGACTATTTTTTTATTACTTTTGTGCACACAAAAAAAATCATCTACAAATAACCAAATTTTACCTATTTTGCAGCTTAAGATTTTGTGTCCTAAGAGAAAAAGTTAAAACTTAATTATTTATTAACATAACTAAATATAATTCACAGGGTGTTAATTAAGTAATTTGCATTAAAATACTTCAAGTTCAGTGGCGTCTCGAGCATTCCGTGAAGGAATATTTCTGACTAAAATATGTATTTTACGGTTTTTTAATTCAATTTTTACCTTATATAAGTAAAGCAAATAAAATTTAGCACAATTTTTTTCTTTTTTTTTTGTATACTTTTAGAAAAAATATAAAATCCCAAAATTTATTACACACCCTGTGTATTTGCGGACTTATGTTCTTTTGCCTTGAAATATTTTTATGAGTAATCTGTTTAATTTTTCGTTAATACGTACCTAACCCTATATAATAAATCGATGACAAGAAAAAGCAGTTCTTTTAGATCTCGTTACACAAATAATTTAAGTAAACATTTTTTTTAAACCCATCAAACAACAAAATATTGCCAATAAAACTAGATCCAATATTCATTAGTCAAAACACATTATACTATCTTTAAGAAATCCAGATAATGATAATAATAAGGAAAAAAGAAATAAAAATAATTCGGTTATTTTCCCTCAAAAAACTAGTCCTTAATACTTCTCAAAAAAATATATATATATATTTTTCCCATTAAGATAATGATCAAACTAAAAAAAAATTATTTTATTATTTCGTTAATGATTAAATAAATTATAAGAGGTATATCTTATTTAACCAGAACTAATTATTATGGAAGTTTGTATCAAAACAGATTTAGTTAACAGAATTAAAATAAAATAATTATTTGTTGTTGTTAATGTGCTGTTAGAAAAATATTTATCAACAAATAAAAAATAACTTGCTTCATACGTAGCTATAAAAATATTTGTTAAATAGTCATTTTTATTTGTGAATATAATTTTCCTTTTATGAACGCCTTAATGTAAAAAAACCGTTTATAATAAACGTATTTATTAAAACGTATGTACATACATAATGACGTGAGTTGTCCAAAAACTAATATACAGGTTGGGCCAAATTAAACTTGCCCACTTTTTAACTAATAATTACTTTTTATTTGTTGCGCCTTTCTTTTTCATTTTAGAAGGGCTAATAGGTAGGTATGTTTTCTCTATGTTTGCCAATTTTGGTCAAATAGATTTAGACAGGGCTGGACTTACGGGACTTTTTCCAAAATACTGTATTTAACCTTGTTGCAAAAGAAATCTGATTTAGCTACAATTAATACGTTTTTCTTGTAGACAAACTATGGGAAATTATTCAGTAAAAGCGAATCTGTTAACAATTTAAGGATTTAGGAATTATAATTATTTTTGATAAATAATGTTCCCCAAAATTATTTCCCATTTCTCTCGATTTTTAAAAACGAACTTTTTTTAGTGTCCTTAAAAATCAAAAATGTGAGGTTATTACGGTAACTGAGTTGGAGTTTGACCAAACTTAACAGTAAATTAATTTAAAATAAACGTATTAGCCAAATTAAATATATTTTTTTGCAACGTAGTTTAATTAATTTAATTAATTTTAATTCTGGAAAAGTTTCGTAAGTCTAGTCCTGTTTAAATCTAATCAACCAAAATTAGCATACCTAGAAAAAAATACCTACCTATTAGCCCCTCAAAATGAAAAAGATGGACGCAACAACGCGACAATAATAGGTAAAAAGTGTGTTTAATTTCGCCCACACTGTACATACTTATATCTGGTTTTACTTAAAGTTGGTAGCCCATGTATCATTTTAATTTTTAAGTGATAAGTAAAAAAATATTCACGTTTAGTTAAATAAAAACTTGTAGAAAGAAGACCGTTTACTGGACTTATCGTGCTCGCTTTGTTGTTGCTTTACTGGCATTAGTGCGGGTGCCCACGAAATTACTAGCAAGCCAAGCTAAACTACTAAACCGATTTTAAAAATTTAAAATGCTTTAAAATGAGTGACGTCACTTGACCCCTTTTCCACTTGAACTTTTTAACTTTTGTATTGTTGGAGGCGGGATTAACTCTGAACAAAGAAATTTTGTTACAAAAATGTGTTCCCAAAAATAAAAATCACTTGTTTTAGGATTTTTATACTAGATAAGTAAAAAGTTAAAACTAATAAAGCTACTTTTACCAAATTTGGTATTCAAAGTGTTTTCGACATGATGTGTAATACGCGCATTTAGTTCTGACGTCACGATGCAGGCAAGGAATCCAAACAACAGATTTTTATTATGGGAATTCGTGCTAAAAGTTAAAATAACGCAATTTATGTGAGTTTTTTTGTGTTTTAAAGTGTTTGCGACTAGTGTCGGCTATTTGTGACACTGTGACTCTAAATTTTCGTGATTATTTGTGATATTCATTCACCTAACCTAACTATGTGAACAAAAGTATAATTTTACGAACTTCAATCGGTCATAATAATGTTGAAAGGTTCCTCGTAATTCATTTGGACAAAACTAATATAAAATATCCTAATTGTGCCACTAATGTAACAAAAAAGAAAAATAAAGTATATTTTCCATAAAAACCTTTGTTTGTTTTATGAAGAGGCGAGAGGGTAGAGGGGTTTGTTTGGATTCCATTCAAAGCCTTAAAAATATAACTCTAGAGTCGTCAGCCTTTATGGCAGTGTAAAAAGCGCATGAGAAAGAAATATGACAAGTATAATCTATCGCTTTTGGTCCTGCTGACCACTATGATTATGCAGAACTAAAGTTTATTCCTTTTTAAGCATGCGATTGTTTGCACAGCTAAGCGGCAAGACTGCCTCTAATGCGTATGTTCTTAAGGGTAGAAAAACGTCAACGTCGTGTGACGTCACACTAAATGCGCGTATTGAATATTGATATCGGCACTGTTGCCAGATTTTTGAGTTTCGTGCCACATATATATTTTTTTTACTTTTTTATATGGAATACCTCATTTATTTTTATTAAATTTAATTGGGAAAATCAAATTAAGTTGGATTCTACAATTGCAAAGTCTTCATTGGTTGCCGAGATATGATAACACTTTTAGCAAAAAGTACGTTAGCCCTAAATGTTTTTAAAACCACAAAAGCTGTATTTACAAAATTTGGTTTTTGGCGGTTTTTAGGCATGCCCAATTAATTAGTGATCTCAGCATTGTTGTTAAATTTTAATATAATGGCTTCTATCTCGGTAACTGGCAATAATCGAATTTTAAAAATACAACAGTGTTGTATTTTTAAAATGTGACAGCTAAATTTAGCAACTACTGTTTTACTGTTTTTTAAAAATGTGTGTGGGTTACCACAAATTTATGTTTTAAAGAAATATTATTCTGATGAAGGCTAATTTCTCCGAAACGTCAATTTTAGAAGAAATATATACATGACTTTTTAAGAAACAAAATTTGACAAGGGTTTTTATTTAGGACGTTTATTCCCATTTTTTTAAATAAAAGAATATTACAGAAATAAAGTCCAAGAAAACAGGAAATAAGAATATAAAATTTTGATATTTTAAACCACAAGATTAATAAAATTATGATTTTCGATAACGTTATACAGGGTGATTCAAAATCGATCACGAAACTTAAGAGGGTGATTCTACTTAACAAAATAAGGGTAGCGCTTCATATAAATTTTTTTAAATGTCATTCGTCTTCGAGTTACAAGCCGTCAAAGTTCAATTTTTATTTTGGTTTTTGCGCCATATTGCATTTATATTTTAACCAATTTAGTTGATATTTCGCACAAAAATCGAGCTTTGCAGATTCTAAAATTTTAAGACAAAAGTACTTTTTTAAAATACCGCCAAAGGGCACTTTACCTAAAACTTAAGACTTATTTACATTATAACTTTTTTATTTTGATAGATATCGCAAAGCTGGGGGTGCCATTTTATAGACAATCAAAAACTTAAAAAATAAGGTACTCCTTATAAAAGTCGATAAACGTCACCGTTTAGGCACTAATAGACATCAAAGTTTTTATCAATTTCAATCAAATTACCTACATACATACTGGGTGTCGAGTAACTCAACCGAAAAACTTTACGGGGCGATTCTACAACAAGAAATAAGAAAACAACTTCATATAAACATATGTTCTAAACGTCTTAGTTTTGAACTACGGTGTGTTAAATATTAAAAAAAAACTCCTTAAACTATATATTTATATAAAGTTTTTTCTTATTTTTGTTGTAGAATCGTTTGGTTTGATTAAAATTTTAGAATTTGCAAAGCTCAATTTGTGTGCAAAATATCAACTGGATTGGTTTAAAAATAAATGCAATATGGCAAAAAACCAAAATAAAAATTGAACTTGACGGCTTGTAACTCGAAAACGAATGACATTAAAAAAAAATTATATGAAGCTCTACCCTTATTTAGTTAGAATCACCCCTTTAGTTTCGTGATCGATTTTGAATCACCCTGTATATTCATTTGTTCCAATAAGTAAAAACACTTACTTTAACAACGAAGAAAACAGTAGTTAATGTTTTTTTTTTTTAACTTAAATTGTAAAGAATTTTTAAAAGAACGATTTTATTTGAAAGCATTAAGAGATCTATTTTGTAGAGCGTCCTTTAAAAATATATTTTGTTTTTTCCACATATTTATTTTTCGTTAGTTACAAAATTCCAAAATAAAAGAATGTAAATCTAAAAATATACCAAGGTTTAAAGCTTGATTATTCAAAAACGGTTCGTCTGGCGAAAATCATCAATAAGATGTTTTTGTAGGCAATTTAATTTTTTTAAGATATATATGCACATAATTTTTTTGCCTTAATAGTAAGGTAGCTTTGGCGCAAAAATGAAATTAAAAATAAAAAAAATAAATTAAAGGAAAGGTAAATATTATAATTAAGGTTTTAAGTCCTTAAGATATTTTCTTTTGTCACTCACGCTAAACAAAATTTTCAATATATTTTTTATAAAATTAAAAAGTCGATTTTTTTGGCCTAGTCTAGTATTTATAAAAATTATTTGCATAATAAAATCCAACACATCTGGACCAACCTGCGGCGCTTTTGAAGAATGTAAACACATGAAATATTGATGGCACTAAGCATATTTACGGTAGCGTGTTTATATGTGATCATACCTTACGAAGAAGTCAACAGTTTAATAGACTTAATTCACGTAAATTAAATAGAGCTGCTGGGAAAAACAGTTAAAAATACACATGGGCAGTTTTTTTATGCATTTAAGTTGTATCTACATCGTAGTCTTGCACATTAAGTTTTAAACTAGTCTGAATAATTTATTCAATCTTTAGGTGCAAGGTTTGGAATAAAACTCTGATTATAGATTAGCGATATTAAAGAGTTTATTCCAACCACAAATTTTATGGAAATGTCTAAAATAACAAGATAATAATTATACGTTACTTCTTGTGTTTCTGTTTAATTTTCCTTTAAGGAGTTTCATTTTATTAATTTATAATGTGCCATCCGCAGGATTTCCGTTAAAATTAAAACCAGAAAGGTTGTTTATAAGAAAGTTTCTAGGAAACGTAACTGATATACAAGGGATATACAGGGTGGCCCACCATATTCGACACGGTCTGTAGCTGGATAACCATGGGGTTTTAAAAAAGTAAATACTGAAAAATATACAGGTCGGATAAGGCCACAGTATAAAATTATTTTACTCTATACAGGATGTCTCAAAAAAGTGTGACGTATCAGGGTTATAGTTTTTAAATGGAACACCCTATATTTTGGGCCGGTTTTAGATTCTACATAAAAAAATAATTTAAGTTTGTTAATAGTACCAAGTGTCTAATTTTATTCGTTTTTGTGATATTTGATTTTTTCAAAATGCAGGGTGCAATTAAATTAATTTTATTTTAACAATAATAAAATCCTTAAACTTTAAAATTTGTTACAAGATTAGAAAAAGTCTTCCTTATCATACGTAGGTCATATCGAGATCATAGATTATACAGGGTGATCAAAAAATAATTTCAATTTTTTAGAAAGTAAAATAGCAATATCTCTCTTATTTTAAATGGAACACCCTGTACTTTTTTACACCACGTGATGACAAACAAATGCTCTTTTAAATGGTGTGTAGGTTGCCTATACCTATCTTTTATACTTTTTAAGTAAATTCCGTTTAAACATATTTTTATTCCAAATGTCTATTTAAACGTAAGTAGGCTGTGATATAGCTATGCCTATTTACTAAGCCGTTATTGAAAAATGTAAATTTGTTGGAAAAAAGCACAAAATTAAAAGATTTTGTATTATCCGCCACTATTTTTAAAATTCACAGAAAATAAATTCACTAGTTGCTTAAAATGCTACTTCCAATAACACTTATTTCAGCTGAATGTGTTAATGATAAAACTTGTGTTTTTAAACAATCCTAATAACGCCTCTGGTCAGTTATGACGACATTCTGTCACCTAGAACTCGTTTCTTCCATTATCCATAATCACTGTGTTAAATGTTTTAAAGCAACTATTAAGGTTATCAGATGGTTTCTACTGGAATATTTTTCAGGATTAACTCTAGACTAAAGTAAACCATTTTTTCACATCCTACCAGTATTATATCATCTTGTTGTTGTAGAAGAAGGGATTTTATTTAAAATCATTGAAATTTCTTTTAAACTGACTAAAACACTAGTTATCAATAAATGGTCGTTGTTATTTTCTGAAGAAAAATATTATTGGCTGCTATGTCACAGCCAACTTTAATTTAAATAAACATTTGTACTAAAAATTTGTAAAAACAGATTTTACTTAAAAAGCACAAAAAGATAGGTATAGGCAACCTATACACCATTTAAAAGAGTATTTTATTTGTCATCATGTGACGTAAAAAATACAGGGTGTTCCATTTAAAATAAGAGAGATATGGCTATTTGATTTTTTGAAAAATTGAAATTATTTTTTGATCACCGTGTACAATATTTGATCTTGATTTGACCTACGTATGATATGGCAGACTTTTTCTAATCTTGTTACACATTTTGTGTGTGTTAGTCATATGTCAAACTATTTTCAGTTTGAGATACAAAATAATCTAAATTTTAATCATTTTTAATTTAAATATTAGTTAATATTTTATTTTTTAACTTAATTTTTTAACTTGACAACGGTGGCAGACTTGCCACCAAAACGTCGTTTTTTAATTAGAATTTTTTGGGTTTTTTGGGGGTTTTTCTTTATTTTGTTTCAGGCGACCGGCCAGTTCATAGGGGTCAATAGAGCTGAACAGGATCAGCTCGTATACCCCGGGACCAGGATCGAAGCGGTCCCATTCTTTCCAGGCGTGTACTCAACAAGAAGACCATTCAATATTTATATCTCATGTCCTGTCTAAAATTTGGTTTATGTTATCTCACTAGAGTCAATAAATTTTGATATAAAAATACTTAACAATTCAAAAGTTAGAAGGGGGTTCCTGAATATAAACAAGCACTGTATACGTTAAATGAAACAGTTAAAATTCAATGCAAAATTTAAAAACGTAATTTTTAAAAGTAAAGTTAATGGTCGTCGCTTATTTTTAAACCACCCTATATAAAAAAATTTTAAATGAGAAAATTCGCTTTTAAAAATAAAGATCGTGTTTAAGCTTTTCTTCAAAACACAAACCACTAAATTTTAAATAAATTTGTTTCACCCCAGGCGATTCACTGTATAACAGAACCCCTAACCTAACAAAATATAGGGCGCATTAAGAGTGGCTTTCCAGTGACGCAAATAGAGCGCTCCCGAGTAGCTCAGGTGCATTTCGTTCTACTTTATGGCGTTCCAGTGACGGAAAGTGTTATGCACCTGAGCTACTCCATTTTTCTTTCCCTTGCCCCTCATGCACCAACCTCTTTTTAGTTTTTGTGCTTCAAACGTGTTTTTTTATGATTACGGATGGATTTTTAAAATTATTTATTTAAAATGGAATTAGATATTAAAAAGAGATTATTATTATAAAGCCAAGAAAGGTAAAAAACAATAAAATTTTAAAATTTCTTAAAGTATCTCTCTTTCCTTGTTTAAGGCAGCGTTCCAGTGACTTTTTAGAGCAGTTCAAGAGCTTCAAGCCCTGGAGCGTGACGCACAAAAATTTTCGTCACTGGAAAGCAACCCAAGAGTGCTCAGCCGCCATTGCGTAAGCGGCATGTCAAAACTGTCAAAATAAAACCATCCTATTAGTTTACTTTGACAATATTTACGCTTGCGAAACTAAGCGGTAAAGTGGCTAAGTACTCCTGAATGAGCTCATAGACTTGTAATCTGTACATTATCCAAAACCTAACTTAAGATTTTTTTCAGAGTTAGTAATTCATACAATGGTAATGGCACTAAACACATTTCGGTCATAGACATAGAAGTGGCCACTCTTCGGGAAAAGCATACTGCTTCTGAGATAGTTTCCCACGTAAGAAATGTTTTTAATACTGGAAAAACAAAACCATATAAATTTAGGATGGATCAGTTGAAGAGTATGAAGAAATTTTTAGTAGATAATGAAAAAGGAATTTGTGATGCCCTATATGCAGATCTTAGGTAAATATGGATTAATATTTAATATACAGGGTGATTTTTAACCTATACGCATAAACTTCCCATATAACATTTTTTGCCGGCGTTGTACTATTAATTTACTGGCATTGTCAACTCTCTTTAATGGCAAGGCATTGGCAAAAAGGTATCAAAAAGACGCGAAAGTGGGCAATTGGCCGTTATTAGGCCACGTGTTGCAGATAAAGTGATGGCATCCGTCATTAATAAGTTACTGGCAAAAAATGCGTTTAAGATGATGGCATCCATCATTAATAAGTTATTGGCAAAAAGATAACAAAAAGACACGAAAGTGGGCAAATGCAGAAACTCCCAAGCAGCAAGCTGACGTCTTATTGACGAAAATTGTCGCATATACTTTTTTTTAAAGCTAAAATGATGCGATAGTTTATTTGAAAATTAAAATAGGAAAAACTCTTTACTGCATGCAATTTCCTTGCAATGCAAAGTAGCATCTCTCGGAACACTGTCCAACTTAAAGATGCAGATTTTTACACTAGCCGAAGATATTTCTTTCAAAGCTAAGTGAGATCACCTACCGCAGACCGCTCTCGAATTATTTTTGTCTAATGGGTACGGTTTAGACGATAAAAAGCGAAGATATTGCAGAAACGTAGTAGTTTATTGTCCATTACGCCATCTATAGGTATGTCAAAAAACTATTAAATATATATAATATTTTTTATTAACACGGCTTTAAAACTTTTAATAAAGTTTATACAAAATGTTTACAGCTCCTAACAGTCTACTTGAATATCTTGCCTTCTCGATTAGCTATCACCAATTAATCACACAACACACACTTATTAGGTAATGAATACATTTAATTATGTCTATTAAAAACTCTTTTCTTTAAAGAAGAAACTAAAAAGCCAGAAAACCACGTAGAAAACAAATGCACAAAGCGGGCACCTTCGGTCGAAATTAACGTAGGTAGCTAATTTTACCATCATTTTCTTTTTATTCGCTCCAAAATACATAATAAACATTTTGTTTGACCTAATTTTTATTTGCATGATTTTTAAAAATAAAATGTTATGAAAAGGCCATTTCCTTTAAATTATGTAAAAAACATAAAATAATGTTGTTTAGCTGCCATTATAAATAAAACAGATAAAAAAATTGCTTTAATGTTAGTTAAATACCAATGTTAATAATATGGTTTAAAAAGTATGAATATGCGTTGAAGGTTTGCCTTCAAAATCCAATATTTATTTGCCTGCAACAAAAACGCGTGCTTTATTTAATCAGGATTGGTATGCCGCCATTTTTGTATGCTTGCCGGCAATTCGCCTGCATGTAAAATTTGTTGGCAATTAAGTGTTTATTTAGGGTTAACTTTTTAATGCGTATTAGATGTTGGCATAATATTGCCACCAATTGCCAATGCTTTACCATCAATTCCAATATGAAAATGTATATTCCCGGCAATTAGTGTTTGCTGGGTTGGGAAATTAGTAATAAGGACAAACAATGACCAGAAATTAAAAAAAGAGTTTGGGAGAAAACTAAATATTTAAAATAAAAAAAAGTTAAAATTCTAGGCACAAATCATGATTAATTAGAAAAAATAAAGTACTAATCTGTTTTTGTTTCGGCAATTATTATGGTATAATGACTATAATCATTATAAGCCCCAATTGAAATTCTAATCGAGTAAGAATAAAATCACAACTGAAAGAAGATAGTACACTATTACCAATGCAAAACATAAAAATCATAGCTTGTTTATTGATTTCTTTAATAAGGAATTCACCAATTAATTTAAAAAATCACAACTAAAAGAGGATAGTACTATTGCTAATGCCAAACATAAACATTATGGCTTGTTTATTGTTTTCTTTTATTATTATTATTTTTTTATCTTTGGACAAACCACAATGGCTAAAAGCCTAAATACTAACGTACCGTGGGTGTCTTAAGCGAGGTAAGAGGGAGTTTGTTGACACGGGACTTAAATACTTGAATATTTGGGGGGAAGGAAAGACCTCCGCGGGTAGCAGGTTCCACAATCTAGGAACTCTAGGGATAAAAAACGAACAAAGTGGGAAGTTCGGGGCCTGTCCAGTTGGACCGTATATATTATATATATATATATATATATATATATATATATATATATATATATATATATATATATTATTATAGCTTTTTAGTAAGTTTTATTTATTTTTTTAAGTTTCTTTTTTATTTAATTTTAGGAAACCTGAACATGAATCTTGCACACTCGAAATAGACGTTCTAATCTCAGAAGTGGATTTTATTAAACGACATCTCAAAGGATGGATGAAGCCGGAAATACCAGAAAAACCGCTTCTTAACATTTTTGACAAAGTAAGAGTTTATTCTGATCCATTGGGCGTGGTGCTTGTTATGGGCGCTTGGAATTATCCTTTACTTTTAACACTTAGTCCTGTATTAGGTAAGTTTTTCGTTCGTCTCTTTGAATGTGGTGGACAATGATTCTTCATATACAGGGTGGCCCACCATATTCGACACGGTCTGTAGCTGGATAACCATGGAGTTTTTAGAAAAAGTAAATACTGGAACATATACAGGTCGGATAAGACCACGATATAAAATTATTTTAGTCTATACAGGGTGTCTCAAAAAAGTGTGACGTATCAAAGTTATATTTTGTTAAATGGAACACCCTATATTTTATAACGGTTTTAGATTCTACTTTAAAAAATAACTTAAGTTTGTTTTTAGTACTTGGTGTCTAATTTTATTCGTTTTTGTGATTTTTGATTTTTTTGAAAAATGCAGAGGTATAAAATTAAATTGATTTTACTTTAACACTTTTAACACTTTAAACTTTAAAATATGTAACAAGATTCGAAAAAGTCTGCCATATCATACGTAGGTCAAATCAAGATCAAATATTGTACAGGGTGATCAAAAAATAATTTCAATTTTTCAGAAAATCAAATAGCCATATATCTCTTATTTTAAATGGAACACCCTGTATTATTTTACGTTACATGATGACAAATAAAATACTCTTTTAAATGGTCTATAGGTTGCCTATACCTATCTTTTGTGCTTTTTAGTAAAATCTGTTTTTACAAATTTTTAGTCCAAATGTTTATTTAAATTAAAGTTGACTGTGACATAGCAGCCATTAATATTTTTTTAAAGAAAATAACAACGACCATTTATTGATTACTATTGTTTTAGTCAGTTTAAAAGAAATTTCAATGATTTTAAATAAATTGTGTTATTGGAAGTAGCATTATAAGCAACTAATGAATTTTTTTCTGTGAATTTTAAAAATAGTGGCAGATAATACAAAATCTTTTAATTTTGTGCTTTTTTCCAACAAATTTACATTTTGCAATAACGGCTTAGTAAATAGGCATAGCTATATCACAGCCTACTTACATTTAAATAGACATTTGGAATAAAAATATTTTAAAACGGCATTTACTTAAAACGTATAAAATTGTTCCATTTAAAATAAGAGAGATATTGCTATTTGACTTTCTAAAAAATTGAAATTATTTTTTGATCATCCTGTATAATCTATGATCTCGATATGACCTACGTATGATAAGGCAGACTTTTCTAATCTTGTAACAAATTTTAAAGTTTAAGTAGTTTATATTGTGAAAATAAAATTAATTTAATTGCACCCCTGCATTTTGAAAAAAATCAAATATCACAAAAACGAATAAAATTAGACACTTGGTACTATTAACAAACTTAAATTATTTTTATGTAGAATCTAAAACCGTTATAAAATATAGGGTGTTCCATTTAAAAAAATATAACTTTGATACGTCACACTTTTTGGAGACATCCTGTATAAAGTAAAATAATTTTATACTGTGGCCTTATACGACCTGTATATGTTTCAGTATTTACTTTTTTAAAAACCCCATGGTTATCCAGCTACAGACCGTGTCGAATATGGTGGGCCACCCTGCATACCAAAGAATACTAATCCATAGAACATCACAAGTGAGATTTCAGCGTACCCTGAAATTTTAGTACCTACCCTGACCACCAGATAGCGAAAGTGGCACCGGACCAATCAGAAAATTGGTCGATGCCCATGTCGAGTTTCTATTGGTCGATTGAATTACTTTCGCTATTCGGTGGTCAGGGTAGGTACTCGAATTTCAGGGAACGCTGAAAACTCACTTGTGATGTTTATGGATTAGTATTTTTGGTGATACTAAGGAATTTCGGACTTCCATTGTCTTTATTTACAGCTATTCACAAAACGTTCATTTTTTAGTTTACACTTGAAAATGGACACAGATAGGACTGCTCGAAACGTTGTGTGAAAAGTTGTAAATAAAGACAATGAAAGTCCGAAATTCCTTTAGTATCACTAAAGTTCTTCTTTAATAGGCAAATCAAGGAATAAAATAATTTACTAGGTCAGCCCTTTATTGTATTTTTTTTATGTACATAAATTATATGATAATAACCAGAGTTTATGATACTATTTTCCTATTAAATATTATTAGTAAATATATATTATAATTATTACCTGTAATAATGATAATAAAGTTTTAAAAAACTTTGAATAAATAAATAATATTTTTATACATTATTTCTCTTCTGGAAATATAAATTTAAACAAAATATGATTTAGCTTTTCTCCAGAATAAACATATTTAATAAATATTTTAAGAAACTGAAACTTTTATATACTTATTTTGCAATAATATAATAAAAATTTTATTATGAATTATTTAACATGAAATAATTATTTTCATATAGGTGTTATAAAAATTAAAAACTTACATAGATCAAGGGCTTACGGTCGAAACTATTTTATAATAATCTATTCATAAAATAAGTTCTTAATGAAACTGCCAGACGTGAACTGATCCTTTGGACACACCTTAAAATTGTGGAAAGCTTTAATTTAAAAAATGTTGAAAACTTTTTAATAAAAATAACTGATGATCTGACTTTGACATTACTTTTAAAAAGTAATTGGTATTTATTAAATATCTTCATTTCAAAGAAAAGCCAAATAATGTTTAAATATATTGTTATTCAATACTGCGAAAAATTTGGGCAACCTAAGTTAGTTTTTTTCATTTTCCAAATTCTTTTAGTGACTTTTTTTTGGCAGTTGTCATGACATCTTAAAAGGTTTTTAAAAAATATTTAGAGTTTATTTCTTATTGATGTGCAAACTTTCATATTTTTTTTTATTTGTTTATGGAAATTACCAAGTTTAACTTTTTGCTTTATATTAGGTTTAATACTTTATAAATTTTGAATGTTCTTTTACGTTAAAAAAAAACCGCTGTTACTCCAGGTCTAGAGAGCTGCTGTTGTTGTTTTTGTAATAAATAGTCAAATTTTCTTAATATACCTAATAGTTAAGGGCTATATTGACATATAAATAATACTGCAGATTCCAATTGTTTTTGCGACATAGGTCGAATTTGCAACGTATACAATAATTAAAAAGCCTAATATATCTTTTACATAAACAGGTTAATAGATTCAGAATACCTGCGGAATATATATATTTATTAAAATTTCCCTTTTAAAAGTGAAACACATCCAAAATTTGTAAGTTTTTAAATTTTTGTGACACCCCACGAAGTCCTATACCTAATAAATATCAGAGTACCGTAAGTGTTGGGTTATAAGATGGTTAACCCACTGCTTCGTCAAAGTTGTCCAAGCACTGAAATATTCACATCACCTTACACAACATGGTAGTGCCACCACGAACGGTATATTTTAAATTCCTACTACCTAAAATTGTCTCTCCGGCCAAGAATCGAACCGGTGACTTCTGGCGCTTCCGAGATCAAAGCTCTGTTCACTATGCCACCGAGAGACGAGTTTTTAAATTAATTAGTCTCTTTTACTTAGTAAACTTATTATAAAGCATAAAGTTGACATTTCCAATTCAAGTAAAAAACACGTGTTTTATAAGTTGAAAACTTTATTTCCAGGTGCCATTGCCGCTGGAAACTGTTGTATAATCAAGCCTTCGGATTTGTCACCCAATATAGCACAATTTCTCTTTAACACATTACCAAATTACATCGACAAGGACTGTTTTCCTGTGTATTTAGGAGGGTACCAGAAACCACCGATTTACTAAAAGAAAGGTACTATTTTGTAGCATTTAAAACAGCCATAGCATACAAATTGGGACAAACCAATTATTAGGCTAGGAGCAAATTGAGACACGTATATAGGAAAGCCCACGATACTAAATAGGGATTTATTTGAGTGTTATGGTGACCTATTGGGTTGCAAAGCCTAGATGATAAGATGAAAAAATGTTATACCTTTTCATCGGTGTGGGAAGCGGGTATAGATTTTTAAATATGTCAAAAACTACTGTTGTTATTTATAGTAAGAACAAAAAGCGCAAATTCGGTACCCATTGAAAATAATACAAAAAAACATAAAAAAGGCCGCCTGCAATCAGACTATTTTATACAAAGGCGCCGCTATCCTTTACAGCGACGCGCCGATACACTATGGAATAGAAATCCATTATTTTGGCCAAAAAGCAACTTTGAAATTTTAATGGCTCATGCTGTCTATTTCAAAGTAGATACTCCAAACTACATGTACGCAAAATTATAAAAGTATATGACGACTTTTATTGGGGTAATAAGAAACTTGAAAAAGTATTTTAAGTAAACATAAATATACAACATTTAATCTACTTAGTTTATTATTAAATATTAAGAGCTATTTTTGTGCAGTCTCGCGAAGTCTCGCTACTTTTGTCAAAGATTTTTTACCTTTTTCTCTATAAGTTTTTGTACTAACAATTGCCTTCCTACTTTTTGCTACTTCTGAGTGTAAGGACAGATACAAGATTTTTTATAATTTACAAGGTTTTCCATTTTAAAATTTAATATGTTTTGTCCTACACTGTATATCCTAAAAGATAAAAGCATTCTGATGAATGATATGGATTCTACAGAATCTACCCAAAAAAGAGTGTTTTTTATTTATTTTATACGTTAAAAAATTAAAAAGTTGGGAAGATGTATTTCTATTACGCTTCTAAGAATAGTTTAAAATTATTTTTCAGATTTGGATGGTCATATTTCCGAAACTAATTGAGATAGACACATCAAATTTTAAAAGTATTTTTTTAAAGCATTTTAAAATATTTTTTGGTGGTGATATAATATTTACGGTATTCCATTTAAAAAATCATACCTATTGTCGTACCCTGTATATTATATGAGATAATAATCATCGGATTACTGATTAGTATACTACCGAATTAACCAAACAAGCTGACATTTTAGTTTATTTTGTACAATAAAAAATAAAAATGTTAAGAGGAGTGTAAATTTTTAATAACATATAATAAGTTTTAGGTTTCCAAAAAGCATTTGTAATAATTTATAATATTTTTCCAGTAAAAGCACCTTATTTTAAGATATATTGGTAAGTTTCGGAATTCTGACCAAAAAATAATTTCTATCCCATAGTGCGATGACCACCTGCATCAACCGGCATTTTTTCTTATCAAAGAGCACCGAATTTACATTTTTAAACTGTTCCTTCACTTGTAGAAATCATCAGATTTAATAGATGTTTTGTTATCCTTGAATTATTTCCTTCTGAAAAAGTAACCAACCGAATATCGAAATTACTTTTTTTAACAAATTTGTAGCCCTTCGCTTTCATTACGTCACTTCCAAATTGTCAGATTAGTAAAATTTACACTTTTAAGCTACTCGAAAACGCGTTGATTTTGTGGTAGTGGCACAGTTTCTCGCGTCGCACGCGTGCTATGCGTCTCAATTCGCGTCTTGCCTTACAGTCAGGATTTAAGATACTAGAAAGAATATTTTTTAATATTCTCCCCATAGTAAAAGGTATTCTAGTCAATAAACTTTAAATTATTCAGGACATTAAAATTGACAAATAATTTTAAGACAGAAGCTTCATAAAATAATGAGTCGACAAATTCTTTGATCGCAAGAAACAAGGTGTTAAAGTTTAAAAACAAAAAGTTTACAGTTTTAAAAAGCTTAATTTGGTAAAAGTAGGTAATTGTTGTTGTCACCTATCTAATATCTAAAAAAATATAAACATAATTTAAAAAATTAAAATTTTCCCATGTGGTCTGGGCATTTGCATTTAAGTAGATTTTATTCTTCCTTCTTTTATTTACTCCATAGGTTCTTTTTGTTTCCCTTTAGATTTGACTATATATTTTTTACTGGATCTCCTCAAGTTGGAAAAATTATTCATCAAGCTGCTGCAAAACACCTCACACCGTGCACATTGGAACTTGGAGGGAAAAGTCCAGCTTTTATAGATTCAACAGGTACTATTGCTGATTTTTTGAACCATTTAAGTTTTTTCTTTTATTAAATTTTCAAAAAATATATGTTTTTAAATTTTTATTTAATTTCTAACAAGTCATATTTGACAAGAAAAGTACTATTGGTAAAATGTAACTTATTGGACACTGGACACCGCGCCGATTTTTATAATTCTTGGTGTTTTGGCGCACTGACCACAAATCTAAAAATAGGTTTTGGTTCTCGAGATTTCATCAGAATTAAATAGCAAACTAACCTAATTTCTTTTTACATGCTGTTTTTAAGTTTTGCAATAAATTGTCACAGACTATTTTATAAACTTAAAGGTGTTTATAAAATAGTTAGTTACAATTTATTTTAAAGGGCTGTTCTTTACCAGTTTTACTTTTAATCGTGAAAGGCCAATGTTTAAGAGGTGCGACTGGAATGATTTAATGGAAAGCTTGGTAATATAGTGGAAAAAATACAGAGTGTTACGGAATAAGAAGCTGCAGGTGGATTTTTAACCGCTGTCTTGAGACGCAACGTATCGAGTCGCTACCGAATGGTGATTCTTAATTTATTTGAAACTCGATTCCGAGTCGATATCTCCCGAGTTCCATTCCTAGGCACTATCTTTAATAAATAAGTCTTTATTCTATTAATTATTTACATAAAAACAGATGGAAAATAAGGCCGATAGGTTTCGAAACGAATATCGAGAACTCGATACCGACCGAGTCGTCACCTTCCGAGAAGTTAAGAATCCGGGCCCTGATCCTTCATGGTGCTAATCCCTAAGTGATTTTAAAAAGAAAAGTTCAAATAAACCCCTTAACTTTTAAGCTACAGGGTGTTAAAATTTTAAGAAAAAATATTTTTTTCATCGTAAATTTAATAATTTTCCAGATATGTTTATGAAATTTAGCACACTTTCTCTGAGTAGGAGACTTTTAAGTTTAACCAATGGAGTCTGTACAGGAAGGTAGACTAAATATTCTAAAAATATTATGTACGCCACTGCTTTTCCGTAACATAAAAACTATCTTTATAATTTCCTTTTTTTTATCTAATACCCTGTAGCTAGTTATGGGGTTAAAGATAGTGCTTTATTTGAACTTTTCTTTTAAAATTACCTAGGGATTTACACCTCTAAGGATCAGCAATATGTATATATGTACAATAAAAAAGACAGTATTTTAAGGGGTGTTATAAATGTATGTGTGTTTCAAAAATCGAATACGAAACTAAAGGGGTGATTCTACTGGACAAAATAAGAGTAGAGCTTCATATATTTTTTTTTCAAAGTGTCATTCGTTTTCGAGTTACAAGCCGTCAAAGTTTAATTTTTATTTTGGTTTTTCGCCATATTGCATTTATTTTTAACCAATCCAGTTGATATTTGGCACAGAAATCGAGCTTTGTAGATTATAAAATTTTAAAACAAAAGTCCTTTTTAAATACCGCCAGAGGGCACTTGACCTAAAACTTAATTTATTTACATCATGAGTTTTTAATTTGACAGACATTGCAAAGCTGGGGGCGCCATTTATAGACAATCAAAAACTTAAACAACAAGGTACTCTTTATAACCGATAAACCTTACCGTTTAGGCACTAATATAGACATTAAAGTTTTCATCAATTTCAATCAAATTACCTACTATGCATACAGGGTGTCCAGTAGCTCAACCGACAAACTTAATCAAACGATTCTACAACAAAAATTAGGAAAAATTTCACATAAATATATGTCCTAAACGTCTTAGATTTTGAACTACGTGGTGTTAAAAATTAAAATAAAAGTTTTTTTTAAATATTTAACACACCGTAGTTAAAAAACTAAGACGTTTAGGACATATGTTTATATGAAGTTTTTTCTTATTTTCTGTTATAGAATTGCCCTGTAAAGTTTGTCGGTTGAGTTACTGGACTCCTGTATGTATGTAGGTAATTTGATTGAAATTGATGAAAATTTTGATATCTATTGGTGCCTAAACGGTGAGATTTATCAACTTTAATAAAGAGTACCTTATTTTTAAGTTTTTGATTGTCTATAAAATGGCGCCCCAGTTTTGCAATATCTGTCAAAATAAAAAAGTTATGATGTAAATAAATTTTAAGTTTTAGGTAAAAGTGCCCTCTGGCGGTATTTAAAAAAGTACTTTTTCTTAAAATTTTAGAATCTGTAAAGCTCGATTTACCCTTATTTTGTCAAAGAGAATCACCCCTTTAAGTTTCGTGATCAATTTTTAAATCACCCTGTATATGCGCAAAAAAAGAGAACCAATAGTAAAAATGAGGTAAGTGGGCTTTTTAAGTTTGGTATATGTATATCTCAAAAACGAAACGTTTTTTAACTAAAAATTATTTTAGATTTGTGATTAGCGCCACGAAAAAATCTCTGCATGCAAAATATCAATTAAAATTGGCTTGGCGGCCAATAAGTAAGCTATTTTAATTTTATTTTTAGCTAATATTCAAATGGCAACTAAAAGACTACTTTGGGGAAAATTCATAAACTCTGGACAGACTTGCGTAGCTCCTGACTATATCCTTTGCAGCAGCGAAGTTCAAGAAAAGTTTGTTGGACATGCGAAACAATTGATAAAGGAATTTTATGGGGAAAATATAAAACAGTCAAAAAATTTGACAAGAATGGTTAATGAAAGAAACTTTATAAGGTATTTTATGTTTTACTCCATCTATTATTGATCTGTAATACCTTAGAAACGAAATATGTTATGGTAGCAATAATACCTGCTATCACTCTAGGGCATTATAAGCGGGCATTATGATAATGCCCGCTTATAATGCCCTAATGCGCTTATATGGAAATTTTATTGCTTATCCAATTTTATTTCTCTCACAATAAAGATCAAGTTTATACAAACATATGTATTAAAATTAAATCAATAACTTACCAGTTCCTGAAAATATGCCATTAAAACGGTTTCAGTTATTTGAAGAATTACGTTCGCATCTTTCAAAATACCAGATATGCCATACTCCCGATCATACTGTTGCCTTGATTTAACTGGCCAGGTCGCTTTTATGGCCTTTTCTCTTATATTTTGTGGAATTTCTTCCATTTTGAGCAAATCGTTAAATAAAAATGCCAACTGACTAACTGATAGAAACATCAAAGTCAAACTTAACACCAGTCATTATCTACTTACGTATACAGGTACAGGTGCAACTTATTTTTTATATTGCGAATAAATAATGTAATTAGTCATTGAAAAACTCTTTTGGGTAAAACATAAAGCATTGAGGTAACACGGGCTTTACTGGACTATAATGCCCATCAGGTCGAAATCTATCTCTATTTCGACCTTCAGGGCATTATAGTCCTAGTAACGCCCTTGATACATAAATAGCTATTAAATACTGCAATATACGGAGTGATCAAACTTCTAACTTTTTTATTATTAAAGATACAAAGTCTTAACTTAGTAAAGTAGTAGTTTTTTTATCGCTTTTATTAACGTGCTGCCGACAGAAAAACCAATTTAACATTAGGTTTTTATTTATTGCAAAGAATATACCTATTTTTAAAGGAAATACTCTGTATATTATACCATTTAAAAGATTTATTAAGGGGCTTTAATACAATTCCATATGTGATATACCGAATTTTTAATAGTTTCGGAAATATTGCCATCTTCGGGTATTTTATATTAAACTGGCACTTTTTAAATAAAACATCATTAAATAGATAGTTTTAAAAGCTTTAAAAAATTTACATTTGATATGTCTCTCTCTCTTATAGTTTTGAAAATATTGCCATCCAAATCTGAAAATTATGTTTAATTTCCAATATGTTTTCAGCTCTAAACTATAACAAGGAATACCAATCCATAGAACCCCACAAGTGAGATTTCAGCGTACCCTAAAAATTTTAGTACCAACCGCTACCAACAGATGGCAAAAGTAGTACGATGTAGCTTTACTAATACGATTACCATTAGAAATTGATAGCAGTCGCTGACGAGCAGTCGGCCCGATCAGTTAGAGTGAGGATATACGCAAAATTTAATAAAAATAAAATCCCCGATAAATGGACCCCGAATCCATAAGATTATTAAATTTATTATTTCAGAATAGGATATATCGAAGCGTTTTTACAAAATATCGTAAGCGACATTCGCCAATTTTACGGGAAACGATTTTTTCGTCCCATCGCGGAAAGAAAAACCGAGATCTGAATGTATTTCTTTTAGATTTCTTCTTAATTTGAATTACAAAACAAACATATTTAACATTTAATGTCAAAATTTTCAGAATCTCCTAAAAAAAAGCTAAAAACTTTAAAATTCTAAATCTAATTTTTAAATTTTTATTTTTATTTAATTTATCTTGACAACGGTGGCAGACTTGCCACCAAAAGTCGATTTTTAGTTTCTCTTTTTTTTTTTTTGGTTTTTTGGTACTATTAATTTATTTTTTGGCGTGTACGCAAATAACTACCATTAATTAAATGAACCGCCGAACCAATATAAAACATATCTTCATCTGAAATAAGGCCAATGAAAAAAAAAAAAGTTTTCCATAAAACTGACGAATGTCGCTTTTTTCGGATGACGATGTTTTGTCAAAAACCCATCGATATATCTTATTCTGAAATCATAAATTTAATAATCTTGCGTATATCCTCACTCTAACTGATCGGGCCGACTGCTCGTCAGCGACTGCTATCAAATTCTGATGGTAATCGTATTAGCAAAGCGACATCGTACTACTTTCGCTATCTGTTGGTCGCGGTAGGTACTAAAATTTTTAGGGTACGCTGAAATCTCACTTGTGGGTTCTATGGATTGGTATTCTTTGGTTATAAGCACTAGTGTGGTAGATAAAATGGACAGTATATCTACTATTTTTTGGATTTGGATGGTCATTTTTTAAAAACTATAAGAGATGGACAGATCAAATCTGATATTTTCTTTAAGCTTTTTAAAATATCTATTTATTCATAATGTAATATACAGGGTGTTTTATTTAAAAGGTGATAATTTACTCTCAAAATACTGTGGATAGCCATATTTCCGAAACTGTTAAAAATAAGGTATTTTATATGTGGACTTTTTAAAGCCCTTTAATAGATCTTTCGAATGGTGATATAATATGCAGGGTGTTTCATTTTAAAAAGGATTTTTTGCAATAAATCCGAAACCCGATGTTTAATTGTTTTTCTGTGGGCAGCACATCAATCTGCGAAAAAAATACTATAACACACTAATTTAATCGACTTTATTTTTCCAATAATAGGGAAGTAAGCAGTAGTGCCGACTTAAGTTTGGTCACCCTGTAGAGTTTCAAAAAGTTGTTTAAACAGTTTTATCATTATTAAAAGATCAGTATTTTTGAAAGATACACCTCCAACAATAATAATAAAAGTTAATAATAGGTCGACAACAACAAGATTTAAAAAACGTCAAGGGTTTAAAAAGAAAATAATTTACAAAAAAAATATTTTTTCATGAATAACTAAATAAGACCTTTAGTCTGCAACATCTTAAAACAGTTGCTTGTAGCCATGATACAATGAATACAAGGTAGGATTTTGCGCCTGACGTTTATCACGTGATCACCGCCTCTGACGTAGTAATGTAAGAAAATTTGTAAACAAGGTCTGCAGAATGTGTTTCTTTATGCGACTAAGTAGTGCGAAAAAGTACTTTTCCGAAATAGGGCAAAAAAGTGACTCTTTCTGAACTAAAATGGATGCGGAAAAGTAAACTTTTTCGCATGCGAGTAGAAAAATACTAGATTGGTATATTAACTGATATGTTATTCTAATATTATTCTAAAACCTATTTTTTTTAAATCTCCTTGATATTTAAAAAATATAGCAGAAATTCACAAATATTGCAGTCTTTCTTTGGGCTTTAATTTAAATATTGCCGAAAAACTCACATCACTACATAATTCCACAACCGAGACGATTTAGAATCACTGTTAGTACTAACTTGTATTCGTTGTATCAATTCTTGTTTACTGGGTAAACCCTTCTCGTACAGAATATAAAAAGAAAAATAAATTCTTTTTTGGCATTTTAAACATAAATAAAAGACAATAGGTAGCATTCTTTACATTTTGTAACAAAAGAGTAAGCATGTTCCGATTTCCCCTTTAAGTTTTTTATATGTTGTCACCAATGTCATAAATATCTCCAATTTTTTTTTAGAGTGGGCAATCTTCTCAAAAACCACAAAATTGCTCTAGGAGGCAACGTAGACGCCCAAGACCTCTACATCTCACCAACCATTCTCGTAGATGTAAAACCCGAAGACGATGTAATGAACGAAGAAATCTTCGGACCAGTCCTGCCAATAGTCACTGTTAAAGACGCTCGAGAAGCCGTCAAGTTTATAAACGAAAGGGAAAAACCACTCGCCCTGTATATTTTTACAAAAGACCAAAGAATCCAAGATCTGTTTTTAAATGAAACTACCAGCGGAAGTGTTTGCATAAACGATACTGTTATGCAGATAGCTGTGGAGACACTTCCATTTGGAGGTGTTGGAAACAGTGGTATGGGGAAACTATCATGGAAAAAGAGTTTCGATACCTTTGTCCATAAGAAAGGCGTATTATTAAAGAGTTTTTCCTCTATTGCGGAAATGGCGCAGGAAGCAAGGTATCCGCCGTATACCGAGAAAAGAACAAAATTCATAAGGTTTGCACTTAAAAATCTTAATCGAAGTATAAACGTCGGAACTTACCTGACGTACGCCGCTGTCTTTGGTTTGGGTGTGGCGGTAACTATAGGTGGTTTTTACGCTAAAAAGTATTATGACCAAAAGTAGAACGTGATTTATTTTAAGAAATAATAATGATGGGCATCAACAAGGTGTTAAAAATAGAGCTTAAAAAGAAGGTTTTAAATCTGTTTAAAAGAAACTCATGTTCCTTTAAAATTTTTAAATATTATTTAGTCAAAATTAGTTAATTTTAATAAATAATTTTACCCACTTTTTAACATAATTTTTTTATTAACCCAAAGTATAACTTAGGTATACATTGGATTTAAAAACAATAAGTTTAAATTGGGAATATTTTGAATTTTGTTTTTCAGTTAGTGCCCAGCAAACACTATTTGCCGGCAATATACATTTTTATATTGGCATTGATGGTAAAGCATTGGCAATTGGTGGCAATAGTATGCTAACATCTAATACGCATTAAAAAGTTAACCCTAAATAAACACTCAATTGCCAATAAATTTTACATGCAGGCGAATTGCCGGCAAACATACAAAAATGGCGGCATACCAATCCTGATTAAATAAAGCATGCCTTTTGTTGCAGACAAATAAATATTGGATTTTTGAAGGCATACCTTCAACGCATATTCATACTTTTCAAACCATATTATTAACATTGGTATTTAACTAACATTCGAGCAATTTTTTGATCTGTTTTATTTATAATAGCGGCTAAACAACATTATTTATTTTATGTTTTTTACATAATTTAAAGGAAATGGCCTTTTCCTAACATTTTATTGATACAAATCATGCAAATAAAAATTAAGTCAAACAAAATGTATATTATTATGTATTTTTGAGAGATTAAAAATAAAATGATTGTAAAATTAGCTAGGTTAATTTCGATGATTTCGACCGAAGGTGATAAATTCAAATTTTCCGCTTAGCCGAAATACAAGATTTGACAATTTGACAGATGAGGTAACCTTGCTTTTGTTTGGCCGCTTTGTGCAATTGTTTTCTACGTGGTTTTCTAGCTTTTTAGTTTCTTTTTTAAAGAAAAGAGTGTTTAGTAGACATAATTAAGTGTATTCATTACCTAATTAGTGTGTGTTGTGTAATTAATTGGTGATGGCTAGTCAAGAGGGCGGGTTATTCAAGTAGACTGTTAGGAGCTGTAAACATTTTGTTTAAAACCTTTTAAAGTTGTAGTTACCTAAAAAAATTATATGAAATCAGGGACTTGCCTTATTAAAAGTTTTAAAGACGTGTTAATAAAAAAAGTTATATATATATTTAATTTTTTTTTTTTTGACATTTAACTCCTTTAAAATATTTCTCCCTATGTTTTGGATCTGAAAATTGAGTGTAAGTGTTCCTTAAATACTTACTATTTTAAAGTGTTTTCTTTTGATTTACTATCTTTTTTTTAATTTTAATACGTACTTTTTTTTTTATTTTTTGGTTTATTGTTACGGTATAAAAATTTATATTACAAAATTCTAAATATGTTATTTAACTTTTGGGACATAAAACTTGCAATACTTATTTAATGATAAATGCCATTATCCTAAACGCATTTTTTTGCCAATAACTTATTAATGATGGATGCCATCATCCTAAACACATTTTTTCATCATAAATTATTAATGACGGATGCCATCACATTATCTGCAACACGTGGCCTAATAACGGCCAATTGCCCACTTTCTCGTCTTTTTGATACCTTTTTGCCAATGCCTTGCCATTAAAGAGTGTTGGCAATGCCAGTAAATTAAATGTACAACGCCGGCAAAAAATGTTATATGGGACTTTTACAACGTCCTGTCAATCTGTGGTTTAACTTATGGTTTAAATTTTGCTCACTCTAGCAGCCCTATAATTTACAACACAAGCTTGTTGGACACTCTGTTTAATATTTTTTTGTTTCTATAAATACTTAGTTTCTCTAGTTGAAAATAATTAAGATGAGAAATAGTTAATAAAAAATTATGTTTCATCAATAATAAAATAAAAATTTAAATGTTTAAATTAAATATTAAATCTTAAGTTATATTATCAAAGTGTACTTTAAACCTCAGTTTAAGATCGGTAAATAATTGGCCAAATTATAGCACTGACTAGGATAGATTTTTAATATCTAGAAATGATATTGTTTGCAATACCATAATTATTATTTTTAAGGTTGTTGATTTAAATTATTTTGTGATATTATTTTTATGTACAAATTTATTTTTAAATAAAAATAGTTACCTCTTAGATAAAGACTTTAATTTTTTTGTAAAAGATTGATATATATATATAGATTAGAAATTTTAAAATACAGCATCTAAATAATATTTAACAATATTATACAGACTGTTTTTTAAAAATTAAAAATTTGACCTGGTACTTATAACTCCCATGATATTAGAGATAGACAAAAACTGTAAATAGGTAAGATTTTGGGATTTTTACGTTAATTTTAGTGGCCTACCTATATTTTTTCCATTGACTTCTATTTACAAGTTATAATACAAAGTGTTAAACTGTTATTAACTCCACAATAAGAGACAAATAATTTAATCACTATGAAAACAAAAATCCACAATAAAAATTAAAATATTTTTGCTTAAGGTTTAAGGGTACTATTTTATTATCCCTTAACTACTCACAGGCGCTTTTTGTAACGCAACCACTAACGTGACGCTCTCGGACTCTGCGCAATACATCATCAATTTTCAGAATGAAAATGGATTTTTTTAAAATTATTAAACGGCTAATCTAGTAAGTAAAAACTATTTTTATTTACACTAATTAAAAAAAATGTTACAAATATTTAATATTTACAAAGAATAGAAAAAAAACAGGTTTTCGTTGGTCATAAAACACATTTTATAGGGAAGTGAAAAATATTTAATTGTACACATGTCGTATAATATGTAAAAGTAACATCTATTTCAATAAACTAAACTTAATTATTACAAAATAGTACTTCCAAAAAATAAAAGAGTCAACATTACAACAGAAATATACAATTCCTTAAAATTACATGTTTTGTTGTAAAAAGCGTAGACAATTTTTTACTTTGAAGGGTAAGTATAGAAAGTCTTTCTTCTGGTCAATCGTCCAATTTTATTTTCTTAAATAATTTCAGGGTGAAACCTCAAAAAACTTGATTTAATTCCTTGAAATACATCTGGATTTTTTGCTCTTCTGACAATACGTGGGGTAACTCATTTAAATGCAAGTTTCTTGACCAATTTTGCTCTACTTATTTTGTCACAATCTGTACCATTTTTGTAAGCGCTTTTTATATTTACCATAATTCTTCTTCAGGTGATGGCCGACTTTAGGGACAGTTTAAATAAAATATTATTTGGCTTTTCTCCAGAATAAAATTAAAAAGTTTATTTAACATTTTAAGAAAATTAAAACTTTTATAGATTATGAAGAACTATTCTGCTCTTACACAATATAATAAAAGTTATTATTACTTTAAAAGAAATAAAATAATGAAATATTTAATATTAAGTTACTTACAATACAAAGGTTTCAATCTATAAACATAGGTTCATTGGCACTCGGTTGAAATCATTTTAATGCATTAAAATAAAATCTTAACAAGATGCCAGACGAGAACTGGGCCAATGGTTGCGTCTCAAAAATGTGGTAATAGTTTACCAAAAATGTGGTAAACAGTTTACCTAAAAACCTACTTATAAACTTTTAGAAAACTGAAAACATTTTTAAAAATAAAAGGTCTGATGGACACTTTAGAGTTTGACATTTCATTTTTAATTTTTTTTTCAGTTTTCTAACAAGTTTATAAGTAGGTTTTTAGTAAACTGTTTACCACATTTTTGGTAAACTATTTACCACATTTTTTGAGACGCAACCATTGGCCCAGTTCTCGTCTGGCGTCTTGTTAAGATTTTATTTTATTGCATTAAAATGATTTCAACCGAGTGCCAATGAACCTTGGTTTATAGATTGAAACCTTTGTATTGTAAGTAACTTAATATTGAATATTTTATTATTTTATTTCTTTTAAAGTAATAATAACTTTTATTATATTGTGTAAGAGCAGAATAGTTCTTCATAATGTATAAAAGTTTTAATTTTCTTAAAATGTTAAATAAATTTTTAAATTTTATTCTGGAGAAAATCCAAATAATATTTTGTTTAAATTTAATCTCCCAGAAATCAAATAAAACATAAAATACTTTAGGAGCAGTACTTTCTTCAATTTTTTTTCTAAAAGTACATTAATTTAACAATATTAAACAACAATTTACACTTACTATAGTGCGGAGAATCACATTTCGGGCAGCTATTTAAAAAAAACTCTTTTAAAACTAAAATATGCGGAAAATTTGTATGTTTTCAGCTATTCATTAGAGAAATAAGTTCGTACAGTTCATTAGCCGTTTACTTTTTGTGCCTATCTTCATGGTGTTCATGTCTCTACGATGTTGACGTAATTACGATTACTTTAAGGAAAACGTCTTTTACTTTACGCATCCGAGTTGTATATGTTGTGGATTTTTTAATGAGATTAGCCAAACGTTTGTTTGAATATTGATTTCTATATTTCACCTTTTTTTTGTAAAACTGTGTGCAAAAATAAAGTAGAATATAGTGAAAATAAGGTTAGTTTGTTAGTATTGGGCGTGTAGCAAGGTGCTGCTTGCTATACGCCCAATTCTAAAACTATTACTTTTAATTGGGATGCAAGAAAAAGAGAGACTACAGTAAAATACACAAGCACGTGTTATTTTATTTGTTTGAAGAGCTTTAGACAGTCCCAGATTACCAACACGTTTGTTATGCACTGTTTCGTCGCCGACTGGGCTGGCGAGTCGACGAAAACCGTCCGTTTTAAGCCTTTATATATCATAAGGCAATTAATAAAAAATAAAGAAACGCCACTGAATACTACGTAAAAATCTCTAACATGTTTTTCATCTCTGATATAAAGCGTGTTACAAATGCCTAGCTTAATTGACAAAATTTTAAAGACACTGTGTGTCTCCAAAATTAATCAAGTTAGCCATGATTTATTTTAACCTAATAAATATAAAAACGCCGATATTGGGCAATCAGATTTTTCTATCCTAATTTTGAAACTGACATCCTTTCCCATGTAAAAATATAATTTTTGGTCTACACTCTACGCTCGGCGTAGCACCCCAAGCAGTAAGCTGACGTCATTATGAAGTCATTTTTAAGTCATTTTTGGTCATAGGACGTCATCAGACCAAAACTATGACGTCGTTTTAACGTCATTTGACGTGTTTTTGACGTCGTTAAAGTGACGTCTTTTCGACGTCATTTTTTCGTCATACTTGCTTTTAAAAATCTAATGACGTCATATTTAGAAAACCCGCCAGAAAAATTTTGTGACATTATATGATTCGTGTCAAAACCCAACCAAAATATCATATGACAGAAAAATAAGACTATTAATTTTACAAAATTGAAATAGGAAAAACCCTACCGATAGATGGCGTAATGGACAATAAACTACTACGTTTATTCAACATCTTCTCTTTTTATCGCCTACACCGTACCGATGAGACTAAAATAGTTCGAGACCGGTTTGCGGTTGGTGATCTCAATTAGCTTTGAAAGAAATATCTTCGGATAGTGTAAAAATCTGCATCTCCAGGTTGGACAGTGTCCCGAGAGATGCGACCTTGCATTACTTGCTTGCAAGGAAATTGCAAGCAGTATAGCAGTAAGGAGTTTTTTCCTATTTCAATTTTCAAATAAAATATCATCATTTTAAAATTTTAAAAAAATTCTATGCGTCAATTTTTCGTCATCTTAAAGACGTCATTATGACGTCATTAACGGGACGTCTTTTGTCTGTGACTTAGGAAGGTCAATTTAACGTCATTTTGTCGTCATCGTCTTTGCTGACCAAATGTGATCAGAAATGACCAGAAAGAGACGTCAAGAAGACGTCAGCTTGCTGCTTGGGACATCGTGCGCTTATAAGTCTTATGTGTAACGGCACTGAAGGTCAAATTAATACCACATTGCGAACAACCAAATATTTATTTTAAATCTAATAATAATAAATTTAAATCAACTTAAAAAAATATTGCAGTAAAAATGCCAAACAAACTCCTAAACAAAAAATAAAAATTCTATCTAAAAACCCTAAATTTATTCCTCTTCGTCGTTTTAAAATTGTATTTATAAATTTAGTTTTCTTGTCTGAATAGGGTGGATATCTAACGCTTAATGCCAATTCTGAAATGCTACTAAAATCTTTAACCAAAACTCCTTTTTGTGTGTAAACGTATCAAAACCAAATTTTCCATGGTAACTACCCATTCCACTCATACCAATACCGCCAAATGGTAGGTTTTCTGTACCAATATGGGAAATGGTATCATTTATTGACACACCTCCACTACATGTCTTATTTAAAAATAGGTTCTGAATTTTCTTGTTTTTTGAAAATACATACAACGCCAGCGGTTTTTCTCTAGAGTTTATAAAGTCTATGGCTTCCTGTGCATCTTTTATATTTACAATAGGTAAAATTGGTCCAAATATTTCTTCTTCCATTACTGGACTGTGAGGATTGACATCTGTCAAAATTGTGGGACCTATAACTAACCCTTGTGAATTCACTTGCCCTCCCAAAGCGATTTTTTCTGTTTTCATAAATTCAATGAGTCTTTTATAATGTTTTTCTGTAACTATTCTACTTAGACTATCAGATTTGCTTGGATCTTCTCCCCAAAACGTATTTAAAACTTTCTGAGCTTCTACTAGAAACTTTTCTTGAACTTCTTTTGTGCATAAAATATAGTCTGGCGCTACGCATGTTTGTCCACTGTTTAACATTTTACCCCACAGGATACGTTTGGCTGTTTTTTGCATATCTATAGAGTCGTCTACGTAGAGGGGACATTTACCTCCTAGCTCTAAAAAAATATATTATGAGTTTAAGCGACCCTAGAAAATACACTACTCAAAAGAATTATCGCATATGCTCGAATTCTTCCATAAGCTTCAATACAAAAATGCTTTCATTAAAATGGCCATATCTCTTTTAATTATTAAGATATCAAGACAATTAAAAAATAAAATGTTAAGAAAACGTGAAGCTATAACTTTATATTAACCGTTGTTATTTACTGTTAGCAATAGATCCTACGGGGTGATAATTTTTTTTGAAAAAATGAATAATTTTTAATAGCCCTATAAAATGTGCTGTTAAAAGGGAGAAATCTCATTTGTGAATAATTTATACCCTTACCCATTTCTGATATTTTATAATCACAAATTTGACTACTCCCTTTCAACAGCACATCATACCGGGCGATTAAAAATTAATCGAGCATATGCGATAATTCTTTTGAGTAGTGTATATCAATAATCAAGTAATGAAATAAAATCTTTTGCAAGATTAATACCATAATTTTTATTGCTTTTATTAAATCAAATAAAACAAAACACCCTAACTGCATTTTGTCGCCAGGGCCAACTAGAATTCAAAGTTAAAGCTGTTGAAAACTATTTAAATTTTTAAAATAGACATCCTTATATTTAATGCTTAATAGGATATGGTAATAAAAGACATTGATTTCCAGTCAACAAAAATGCTTTTTGTCGTTATACATTTTAACGATTATTTTAGACCACCTTGTGTTGCTTATTTTTTTAAATATCAATACATAAAATGATTAAAAAACGGCTTCTACAATCCAAAAATTAATAATATACAGGGTGTCCGGAAAGGTAAGGTTAAAAATAATAGTGGTGATAGAGAGAGCCAAAATAATGTGAGTACTTCATATTAAAAAAGTTCTATCGCGCTTCGTTAGGGAGATATTGTGCTTTAAATTATAACTCTTGAACTGTTGCCACAGTAAAACAATATTTGGGTTACCAAATAGCCTCATAGTAATGCTTCTTTTCATAGGTAAATGGCTGTTTTTCATTAAATGTATGAATTTTTAACACTGGTGACAAATTCGACATTTTGCTTTGTCCGTAAAGTTTCTAAAATTGGAAAAAGAAATGGATTTTTATTTCTTACAAAATGTAATGTTACTGTCTGGACTTAAAATGCGATTTTATGAAAATCGGTCAATATCGATTCAAATAAGGTTTATCTTTTTGTATAAAAATAATAAAGAAATTAAGCAGTTAAAGTAAAATGTCGAATTTATCACCAGTGTTAAAAATGCAAACAAAAAAATCATCACAACTTGTATAATTCCAGCTTAGTGAACAGCCGTTTACCTATGGAAATAAGATTATGAGGTTATTTAGTAGCCCAAATATCATTGGTACTGTGACAACAGTTCCAAAGTTATAATAGAAATAAGTTTCTTTTATTCCAACAAGGACAATAACTCTTTTTTATCTTTCGACAAACCATGAAGGCTAAAAAGCCTAAATACTAACGTACCGTGGGTGTCTTAAGCGAGGTAAGAGGAAGTTTGTTGACACAGGAGCTAAAAACTTGAAGATTTGGGGGAAAGGAAAGACCTCCGCGGGCAGCAGGTTCCACATTCTAGAAACTCTAGGGATAAAAGAACGAACGAAATGGGAAGTCCACTCTGGACCGTATAGGAGGCATACGCGCGGTACCACGAGTTTTTCTGGTGGGAACTGTGAGTGGAGGAACTATTCTGGACAATTCTTCAGAGCAGAAGCCATGGAAGTACCTATAAAAAGCGATAGATCCCCCACAGCCCGACGATGGGGAGAGGGTAGCCTTTCTGTCTCTTTGTCTCTCCTAACAAAGCGCGATATAACTTTTTTTATATACGACGAATTAAAATTACTTTAGCTCACTCTAATACCCCTATCTTTTTAACCTCACCTTTCCGGACACCCTGTATATATTCTAGCAGTTTTGCCAAAAAAAAAAGTTGGGTTTTTTTTAACTGACATAAAGGACAGATCCAATATTTTGTAGAAAAAATAGTTACTTATTATACAAGGAAGAAAAAGTCTTAGATATCAGCACGAGGTTGTATTGTCTCCTGACGCGAAGCGAAGGAAGACAACAAACCGAGAGCTAAAATCTAAAATTTGTCCCGTGTATATTACACTATTTTTTTCTGTGACGGGAAAAAAGACGACTTAATGCTATAAAAACAAATTATTTAAATATAATAAAGTTTAAAAATTATGTAAAATTTTAAGTTTTAAACTGCTCGGCTGTTGTATTTAAAACAAAAATTATTAGTCCTTGCAATACTATGGAAACCTATAAAGAAGTAATTAAATATTTGTTAATGCAATTGTTTGACTTGACAGATTTAAATTAATAAGTTAGAACTAAAAATCCTTATTTAGTAGTTATTTTGAATACCATAAAGTTAAAAAATTTCTGGTAGTACTTTGGATATGAAGGAAATGTAATTTTTTTTTTAATAATATATTCTAAAATTAAATATCTACCTTAAATTACGTGTTTGTCCGAGAAAGCACGGGAAAAAGTAATTTTATGAAAGGTCACAATTTAGTACCTACCTGTCAACAGAGATAAATGTTAATTTTTTTCCCGTCATGAAAAAAAATAAATGTTAACAATAATAAATGGATGACTCTGAGAATTAAATTTCTTACCTAGTGTACATGGTGTTAAATTCTTAGCTGCAGCTTGATAAACAATTTGGCCAACTTTAGTTGATCCAGTAAAAATATGTAGTCGAATCTTTCTTTAAGTAGTTCAGTGGTTTCATTAACTCCACCGAGATACACCTGAAAACATTCTTGGTCCAAATAATTTGTTAAAACTTCTGATAACAGTTTATTGATAGCTGGTGCCAGTTCGGAAGGTTTTAGGATTATGGTATTACCGCCAGCCAAAGCACCTAAAAAATTAGTAAAAATATACAATGTGTCCCAGGATAGGTGTTTGAAAAGAACAACAAAAATTTTTGAATTTTAAATCGGCATTGTGGGATAACTGGTCGCATGGTCTAAAACCTATCATTTTTTTAAAATAAAGGTACTTTTCTAATCGTAATTTTTCATATTTTTAGTTATATCTTGCCCTGTGTAATACCAACCAGAGTAAAATCATGTATTTTTTTTAGTTTTGGACCATGCTACTAGTTTTTCACGTGCCAATTTAAAATTTAAAATTCTTTCTTGGATTTTTTTTGTTATCGCCTACACCGTACTGATGAGGGACAAATAGTTCGAAACCGGTCTGCGGTTGGTGAGTTCAAATCGGAAAAACCTTTGGCTTAAGTAAAAATCTGTGTTTGTTTTATCGTTGATGTCTATAAATGATTTTAAAATATTAAAAGTTTAACTTTGTTGCATTGGATAGTTTATATGCTGTTAAAATGTTTATAAGTAAATATGACTTTCAGTTTTATTGCATTCGGTGTTATTATAGCTATAAATAAATTATAATTAAAATTATATAAGTAATATAAAACATTTTATGCTTATAAATAAAAAAAGAAGTGTATTAAATTACTTGTGAATCTGTAGTGCCTTAAATATATTATTAAGCTGTAAATTTTACCGCTATAATAATTATGCAATAAAATGGTACGTACCCACTAGTGGTCCCAATGTTAAAAGTATAGGATAGTTCCAAGCTCCTATAATTAAAACAACTCCATATGGATCATTATAGATGTAAACTCCATCCAAAATATTAATAAACCTAAAATAAAAAATAGTACTTAAAAAAATGTTTAGTTATTTAATAGAAAAATAAATATGTTATATATATATATATATATATATATATATATATATATATATATATATATATATATATATATATATATATATATCTATATAATATATATATGTATATGTTTTGGCGAATGTTCTCGCGAGTGTATAATGAAGGAATGATTCTCGGGTAACTCGCGTGTTTAAACAATTTTCTGTTTGACGTCTGATGGACTTCACATCCATCTTCTTCGGAAACCTTAGGGTACGGTATCAGTCGGCAAACAGATACCGTACCCTAAGTTTCCGAAGAAGATGGATGTGAAGCCATCGAAACGTCAAACAGAAAATTGTTTAAACACGCGGAGTTACCCGGAGAATCTATTCCTACATATATGTATATATATATATATATATATATATATATATATATATATATATATATATATATATATATATATATATATATATATATATATATATATATATATATATATATATATATATATATATATATATATGTGTGTCTTTAAAAGGTCTGTACAACATGCTACCACAAATACCTTGGACCAAAATACAGCGATCTAGCAAATTACCTTAGTCGAAAAGTTGATTATTTCCAAGATAAAGGGTGTCAACATTTTGTTATAAGATTTTTTTATACAAAATTTAGTACTAAAAGGTTTTTTTAAAGCGGGAAATCAAAATATTGTAATGTTTTTGTCGTAAAATGTAGAGAAAGTCACCTGCAGTCCTTTGCTTAGGTGCAGTTTCAAAACTTTTTTTGCCTAAGCATATTATGAGCCAAGTAGATAATTTTTATTATTCCACATTTTTTGGTGTACTTTTTGGTGTACTTAATATCGCTGCGAGCAACCGTTTTCAAGATATTTTAGATTAAACGATTTATTTTAAAAATTTCTTTTGCATTCCTTTACGCTTTATTTAGGCCACCAGGGTCTCTCTAAAGGGTCTAAACAAATTGGTACTGCAATTTCCATAGGCCAAAATATAATGATTTAACTCAATTTCCTTAGTTGAAAAGTTAATCGCTTGCGAAATACAGGGTGTCTAAGTAAAAAAAAAATTACTTAGAAAAAGCAAATAATTTGTGGTGGCATTTTGTACAAACCTTTAGGGCACTACAAGGTGACCTAGACAAAGCGTAAAGAAATGCAATGAAAAAGTTTTTAATGGAATAGAATGATTAATTTGAAATATCACAGAAAGGATTGCTCGTAGCGATATTTATTAAGTAGACCTTTTAATGCTAAAAATATGGGAGAATATATTTTTTATTAACATTAAAATATACCCAGGCAAAAAAAACTTATGACACTTTGAACCTTAGCAAAGGACTGCAGGTGGCTCCCTCTACATTATCATATTTTGATTTCCCTCGCTGAAAAACATATTAATACAAAATTTCGTGATTTTTTTTTACAATTATTAAAATATTCAAAAATAACTGAAATAAAATTGAAACTTTGACACCCGGTACCTTGCAAACGATCAACTTTTTCACTAAGTTAAATTGCACTAGATCGTTGTATTTATTGACATAACTTACTTTGTTTAATGGGACACCCTGTATATTAAACCAGTATTAAAAAGGTCTTAAAAGCTTTACAAAAATACTATATTTGATTTATATTTAATAGTTTCGAAAATATGACCATTTTAAATCTGAAAAATATTATTTATAATTTCCACCATACCTACTTAGCACTAAGCTTAGATTGTAGATATAATCAAAGACAATTGTAGTTTCACTGTAGACTCCCAGAACAATGCTAAATTTTTGGCATCAGTTTGGACGCTGGCTTGGCTGAATTTATGAAGCGGCAAATTATACGTACTGTTTACGTGTGTACTCGATGGATACCCGCTTCATAAATTCCACAAAGCGAGCGTCCAAGCTGATGACGAAAAATTTAGCCTTGTTCTGGGTGTCTATAGTGTAATTGTCTTTGATATAATGGAAATAACATGTAATATTTTTCAGATTTAAATGGTCATACTTCTGTAACTATTAAAGATAGATATATCAAATATAGTATTTTTGTAAAGCTCTTTAAATGACCTTTTGAATGGTGGTTTATTATACAGGGTATCCTATTGTAAAAAGGTAAGTTATGTCCGTGTATTATGTTAATTAAATTGTTTTGTGTAATCTTTACAACAGAAAAAACCTTGATAATTTACTGGACAATTTGGTTTTTGGATCATTTTTTAAGTTAACAAATACAAAGTCATAGACATTTAAAATATGGACAAGTTAGATTGGACGCACTGTAATTCCAGGAATTTATGGTATCATTTTGTACAGACCCTTCAGCGACAACCCGGCATCGCCGGTACCCTGTTCTTGGGTTTTAAACAAGACTTCGTAGGAAATAAAAATAAAAAGGTAATATTGCTAAGGGGTCCGCAAATAGCAGGTTTTACAGTTTACCTGTTTAAAAAAAAATAGTAGGTAAACAATATATAAATTTTTAGTTACCTCTTATCTGCTTTTTTGGCCCCACCCACTTTTTAGTTTCATCAAAGTATATCTTAGATCATTGGCAACCAGTTCTATCTCGGATATGTTAGTTTCCTGTCTATGTTTCCTTAAATCTTTGTATAAAGCTTCTTCGATTTCAGTTCGGTGGTTTTCAAGAAATTTAAGTAAACCTAAAAATATAAATAATATTTGCTTAAAACTATGCCATTACTTAAATATTATGATTTATATTTATTTATTTATTTATTGATCATTTTACAATTTAAGACTAAAAGCCTAAATAGACTTAAAATCAGTAGTAAAAAAGCCAGGCGGTCATCAGTTCTGTCTCACTTTCAATTATTCCCCTTTTTGTTGCTCGCACACTATTTAAACGACGCGTTTAAAAAGAAATTGTTAATTCCGTCTTTATTTGTATGACGTTTGTGGCTTCTTCGTAACTAGTTTTTAGTCTACTAACGTACTGTGGCTGTCTTATACGAGGTAGAAAGGAGTTTGTTGACACGAAACTTAAATACTTAACGATATGAGAATAGACTTTCGCGGGCAGCAGATTCCACATTCTAGAAAGTCTAGGAATAATAAAACGAACAAAGTGGGAAGTTCGGGGCCTGTTCAGTCGGACCCTATAGGGGTGCATACGTGCGGCCCCACGAGTTACTCTTTTGGAAACCGTAAGTGGAGGAATTATACTGGACAATTGTTCAGAGCAGTGGCCATGAAAGTACCTACAAAAAGTGATAAATCCCCACAGCCCGACGATGAGCAAGAGAGGAAAGCCTTTCTGTGTGTGAAGGATCATAAACAACTCTTATTTTTGGCTCGAAAGAGATATCCAAGCTTTTGTAGAGTTGCCGTGGCTAAATATTACAATGTCCTTATGCCCGTTAAGTTATTCTCAAATGTAACGCCCTGATGATTGAAGGTGTATTTGCTCTGCAAAACTTGGCTGCTCGTAAGTAAAGGATGAGTATTTGATGACTCTTTCCGCGACAAGGAACATGATTGTATTTTGGATGCATTAAAATGGAACGAGGTTTTTGGCGCCCCAATCCAATATTAAATTAAGATCCTGTGAAAGAGATATCTGCATCGCTTTGCGTTTGCTTTCCATAATCATGTTTACAGATTGGCTTAGGAGTGAAGAGTACTATCGTGGGAAAAACTATGAATGGAATTAATTATGAACGGGAGATGGTTATTGATGTGAAGAAGAAACAATGTTGGTGCAAGTATTGAGCTTTGAGGCACTCCAGCATTACTTGGTGAAAGCTTAAAGACTGGCCATCCACAATAACTGATATACGTTGATCAGAAAAATAACTATAGAGCCAAGAACAGAGTTTAATTAAGGCTATAGAAGGAAAGTTAAATATTTAAGAATATGTCTACAAATGATTTTTTTAATTTAAATTATTTTCAAAGTAATACGTATTTTGCTAACGCGAAAAATAGTTTTGTCAAAGTTGAGAAAGGTTCGATGTATAAAGCAGGAATGGCAAATTAAATAAATGTTAATCAAAAATATTACGGTTTAGACTGCGAAAAACTTGACTAGAAAATGTAAAACGCGTTTTTCTTGAAACTGTTTTTTTAGACGGTTTCTCTAGTTCTACTTATCCCTTTTACTTAAAATTATTTAAGAGTCTTCTTTCTAGACTAGTCTTATGTTTAGAACTAACCGCATCTCCAAATTTAAATTTGTATTATTTTATGAAAAAATCGAAAAGCACAAAAACGTGGTACAAAAATAGTTTTTTTTCAGGTTGCCGCCATTTTGCGAAAAAATGTTTTTTCAATTTTTCCATAGTTTCGGACATAGCGAAATTACTTTAGATTATTTAAAACAATATCTGTTCTTGTTTACCAGAATGCTAGAAAGGTTGGAATCGTGGGCATGGTCACGTGCCAATTTTTTGAGGCCCCCACTTCATCAGCATCTAATTTTTAAATTTTTTTATTTTATATTTTTTTGTACTTTTGTAATGTTATAATGAATAACTTAAACAAAAATATAAAGTAAAAATATTGTTTGTCTTTTCTAAGGCACTTTAAAAATCACTTAAAATTCATGCCTTTATATCAGAATACCCCTTAATATTCTGGCTGTCCCTGACTTTTAACCCGTGCTAAAACTTTTCTGATCTTCGGTATATCATTTCCATAATACCTTAAAGAGAAAAATCCTGGGAACAGAAATATCAAAGTACCATTATATCGGTAATATACTGTTACCCAAGTATAAACTTTTAAAGTTATCTCTGGATTTAGATCCTTCTAGCTTGTTTTCGTAGTAAAGTTTTATTTGAAAACTTTTATATCAAATATTTATATACCTTAGGTTGGTTGCTATGCTTTGTATCGATGGTTTTTCCAGTATTAATATGTAATTATGCAATGATAAAATATATATAATATGCTAGAAGAAGTAATAATTTTACTCATTAAAAAAAGATAAGAAAATAAGGGGGTATAAAATTTTAGTATTCGATTTTAATAAAGAAATTATTACCTATGCTTCAAAAATTAAAATTTACGTGGTTTTTATTTAATCGGATATACTTGCGTAATACAAGCCGTAGTTATATACTTATTATTTTTTTATCTTTGGACAATCTACGAAGGCTGAAAGCCTAAATACTAACGTACCGTGGGTGTCTTAAGCAGGGTAAGAAGAAGCTTGTTAACACGGGACTTAAAAACTTGAAGATTTGGGGGAAGGAAAGACCTCCGCTGGCTCCACAGTCTAGAAACTCTAGGGATAAAAGAACGAACGAAATGGGAAGTTCGGGGCCTGTCCAATTGAACCGTATAGGGATGCATACGCCCGGCACCACGAGCTTTCTCTGTTGGGAGCTGCAAGAGGAGGGACTATACTGGATAATTCGTCGGAGCAGAAGCCGTAAAAGTATCTATAGAAGAGCGATAGATCTCCCACAGCTCGACGATGGGCAAGAGAAGGAAGTCTTTGAGTAAGTAAAGGATCATTAATAAGACGAACAGCCCTTCTTTGAATGGCCTCAAGAATGCTGAGGATTATAGGCGATGCCATTCCCTCGACATGAGAACAATATTCCAGAGAGGGTCGAATTTGGGACACATACAAAGTGTATAAATTGGAAGGAGAAAAATACTTTTTGGCTCGGAAAAGAAATCCAAGCTTTTGAAGCCGCGGTGGCTATAGATACATTGTGTTTATGCCATTTAAGGTTATTCTCAAATGTGACGCCCACAAGGTTAAATGTGTCCCCGCTCTGCAAAACCTGGCCACTCATAAGCAAAGGATGAGTGTTTGATGATTTTTTCGCGACAAGGAACATTTAATAATAAACTATTTTTAAATTACCTACATAGAGTGTATTTCTTTAATTTCCTCCCCTCCTCCTTTTATATATTAATTTTAAACAGATCAATTGAAAAAATTAAAACCTCAGAAAATTAAATGCGTAAATAATAGATATATTTAGGTGTAGTGAAATTAACGGATGAAAGTTTTACGATGGGCATCATCTTGGAAAAAAAATGAGAAAGTTGGGTATGTAGCACATTATTTTAAAGAACCTGGCGAGTTTTTTATAACCCTAAAATTTAAAGTAAATTTATTCACCTACTACAAAATGGCGGAACTTTCAAAATTACCTGAATAGCTAATTTGAATCAGAAGCGGCGAATACGTGGGTGCACGGGGGCCAATGCACCCAAAAAGGCAAAATGTATACGAGAAAAGAACATTTTGAATATTGTTCTCATGTCTGGGAAATGGCATCTCCTACAACCCTCAGCATTCTTGATGCCATTCAAAAAAGGGCTGTTCGTCTTATTAATAATCTTTTACTTACTCAAAGAGTTCTCTTGCCCATCGTCGAGCTGTGGGAGATCTATCGGTCTTCTATAGATACTTTTACGGTTTCTGCTCGGACGAATTATCCAGTATAGTCCCTCTTCTTGCAGCTCCCAACAAAGAAACTCGTGGTGCTGCGCGTATGCATCTCTATACGGTTCAATTGGACAGGCCCCGATCTTTTATCCCTAGAGTTTCTAGACTATGGAACCTACTGCCAGCGGAGGTCTTTCTTTCCCCCCAAATCTTCAAGTTTTTATGTCCCGTGTTAACAAACTTCCTCTTACCCTGCTTAAGACACCCATGGTACGTTAGTATTTAGGCTTTTAGCCTTCGTGGATTGTCCAAAGATAAAAAAATATATTTTTAATATTTTTGTTTGTCAAATGTGTTTTGTGGACATAGGTGAGGACTTTTTCTTTTGCTCTTCAAGTTTTTATGAGGGAAGAATATAAGAATGTAAATGTAATGACCTTTCTTTTTTACTCTTCAAAAATTGTTGATATATGGCACTCATATGAAAACTCAAAACCCGCCGCGCCTGATTTAAATGGCCATATTTCCGAAACTAATAAAGTAAGATATACCTAATGTATTTATTGGATGGTCTTCTTGTTGAGTACACGCCTGGAAAGAATGGGACCGCTTCGGTCTTGATCCCGGGGTATACGAGCTGACCCTGTTCAGCCCTATTGACCCTATAAACTGGCCGGTCGCCTGAAACAAAATAAAAGAAAAACCCCAAAACCCAAAAATTCCAATTAAAAACGACGTTCCGGTGGCAAGTCTACCGCTGTTGTCAAGTTAAAAAATAAAAATAAAATATTAACTAATATTTAAATTAAAAATGATCAAACTATTTTCAGTTTGAGATACAAAAATGACATATGTGTCAAAATATTTTCAGTTTGAGATACAAAAATAATCTTAATTTTAATCATTTTTTATTTAAATATTACTTTATATTTTATTTTTATTTTTTAACTTAATTTTTAACTTGTCAACGGTGGCAGACTTGCCACCAAAACGTCGTTTTTTAATTAGAATTTTTTGGGTTTTTTCTTGTATTTTGTTTCAGGCGACCGGCCAGTTCATAGGGGTCAGCTCGTATACCCCGGGACCAGGACCAAAGCGGTCCCATTCTTTCCAGGCGTGTACTCAACAAGAAGACCATCCAATAAATGAATCCGCCTAACCAATATAGAGCATATCTCCTAATGTATTTGTTTAAATCTTTTTAAAATATCTTTTTATTTGTAAAACAATAGATATACCGGGTGCTTCATAAAAAATATACTTTTTGTATACAAACACCAGAACCATCATTAAAATGACCTTCATTAGAGCGGAGAATTTCACATTAAGTATACTTATCTAACTTTATTAGGTTCGGAAATATCGCTATCAGGTATTCAGGCAATTTCGTCGCGTTTTTGTAGTGGGCAAGGTCTTGCCTTTTAATTATAGGGAGGTGCACGCCACCCTTTATATTTTATTTTTTCTTCAAGATGGCACCCTGCCGCCATCTTAAAATTTTCATCTGTTAATTTTACTCTTTAATGTAGTATATATGCATAAATTTAATTTCCTAACGTTTTAATTTTTTAAATTGATTTGTTTAAAAAATAAAGGCGGGGGGGCATTAAAGACGTGCTTCTTATAGGAACGATATTTTTTGTGCAGTTTTAAGTCTTTTTGTATTTAGGTTTTTACATTAAAATGAACGTCAGCTAAACCTTATCTTTGTCAAGTGTATATTAACTAAAATAGCAAGTTATGTAATCAACCGCCCGTTCCCTTTGAACTTCCAGAGCACACAAATAACCATAATTAACCCTATTTATTATGTATTTGCTAGTCTATATTTACATAACCATCCATTACTTAATTTTACTGAATATTTCATACCGTATACTGTCTGGTTGGTGGTAGTTGAATTTTGAAACCTAAAAGACATATAAGGAAGATAGTAAAGTAATTTGTAGGCTATTTAATTGTTATTTCAATGATGGTTTAATAGGGGCCCTATCTTATACCCTGTTTTTGGAATCTTTTTTATAAAAATTAAAAATTTGGTTTTTAAAAACCCATAAAAACATTATTAAGACAACCAATGCATTCGCAATTCAATTGGACGTTTTAGTTTTAAGTTACCATCACCAACTATTTATTTATTTTATTTTGGCGATTATTTTTTTAGCACATTAAAGATAAATTTCTTTTCGATTTAAAATGATGAATAAAATTTGTTTAAATATTTTATTTTTGTACATTTTCGAAGAACAATTGTAATACCGTGTTTTTTAATAAAATTGTAATGTTCTTTTAAAACTTTAAACGTGCTTATCTTAAATCTGGATCTCGGACAACACCCTACAGCAGGGATCACTAACTACTTTTATTAGGGGTTCTTTTTTAAAATAACATGACCGTCGTGGTCCGGAAATCTCGTTCTGTCCCCCACTCCTTGATTGGAGAGTCGCCTATAGCAAAGACAGTGTAAAAAAATGAAATTGAGTACTCTACAAGGTCCTTACAAACTAGCTTGACGGTCCGGATCCTGACTGCGGTCCACCAGTTGGTGAACCCTGCCCTAGAGGGACGGAGAGATCAGCTCCTGGCGCAGGACTGCGTAGTTGCTCTGAAAGAGGTGGGTGCGTCCAACAAGCTAAGTATTGCTGGAGTACCGGGACATGAGAGCCAGCAAGGCAATGAGGAAGCTGATAAACTGGCAAAGGAGGGTACAGGCAGGGCAGTGGTAGGTTTCAAGCTTTATTCTTATTTTGTTATGCCAAGTAAGGTCATTAGATCATGGATCATGGGGAATCCCCAGACTGGAATTTACAAAAGGCCTTCCGGATTACGATCGGAAGGCAGTAAGAATTATAGTGGGTCAACTAGCAGATCATTGCAGACTAAATAAGCACCTAGAAACAATGGGCCTGACAAAAGAGAACCTATGTAGGTTCTTACAGGAAGAAGAAGATAACGCAGAACATGCTATTATGAAGCGCTTTGTAGTCTCCGGTTTGCAAGGCTGGGTGAGGACAAAGTCAAAGCATTAGGATTTACAGAGGAGCTAGTTTTAAGCCTGATTAAAAACACGGGTTAAATAGCGTGCTTTAACATATGATTTATACACAATAAACCTGAGCAGTATGCAATGGTAGAGGCTTTATAACTAACCTTAAAGCTTATTTAATCCAATCTTATACCAAAACTGTGTTCTTACAGTCGCTGAGCAAGATTTCTCGGAAACAGCCTAAACGAGAAGCTTAAAATCTTAACACAAGCTTTTTCATTTAATAAATAAACGAGAGCTAAAATATTTATCAAAAATAAGTTTTTTCAAAAAGAAGGAACAGCCATTTTTTCAATATTATTAACTTGGTTAATCACTAAAACAATAACTTACAACAAAAAAACTATTTCTGGTATTTATTTTACCAATGCACGTCTTTTTTAAAGTGAGGCAGGGAGGTCAAGAAAATTAACAGCAGTAACTTTCAAAATATCTATCTTTAAAAATTTAAATTGTTTAAATACTTTTAGAAGTTTCCATTACTGACTAAATAACTTAGTAGCCAAATGCCAAAAAATTAATTAAAAAATGACAACTATACGTATAAAAACACTAAATTAAAAGGCATTCTCAAAAAAAATTGTCTTTTAAGGCCTTCTGACTATAAATATCTCCTTTAAGATTTGTTATTTTAAAATAGAATACCAAAATAAATCATAAAGGGAAAAGTAATTTCTACGAAGCTTTTAAGTAGACTTATAGAATTTTGAAAACAATACTCTTTCCAGAAGGGCTTTTATAAAGGATAAAAGTTATATAAAATATCTTATTATACCCACAAATTTTTTTTGAAATTGGATTCATTTTGTCTTTAAAACTTGAGTTAAATTACTACTTATTTCAACTTAAGGGTCTATAGTGATGTCTGGCGCGCAGTGAGGGGGTGAAAATGAATTAATAAAACATGATACCAATAAAAACATTTATATTTTTTATACGAAGATAGTAAACAGTAGGTCAACTTTTAAATATCTTTAAGACTGCTTACCTAACTGCTAACTCTTTTTTGTTCCATTCTGCTTACCAAATTTGATACCTGGCAGGTTATGGGCATGTGGGACCCTGTTATCGAATGTATTTTTTATTTGTTTCTTGCAGTTAATTTTGTAGGTTAAGTTTTATTTTTTTTAATTTCACCTCTACTACTCGTAGCTGATAAAATATGTGACTTAATGCACTCCACTCCCTCCCCCCACCCCCTTCCCAAACTGACTGTTAATACATATCATAGGTTTTCAAGAATTTTTATGCCTAAGCGCCGAGCGTAAACATTAATGTAATAAAATAAATTATATATTTTTTTATCTTTGGACAAACCACGAAAGCTTAAAAGCCTAAATACTAACGTACCGTGGGTGTCTTAAGGGAGGTAAGAGGGAGTTTGTTGACACGGGACTTAAATACTTGAAGATTTGGGTGGGAAGGGAAGATCTCCGCGGGCAGCAGGTTCCACAATCTAGAAACTCTTTTGAAGCTGCCGTGGCTATAGATACAATGTGTTTATGCCAGTTAAGGTTACTTTCAAATGTGACGCCCACAAGATTGAAGGTGTTTTTCTCTGTAAAACTCTCATAAGTAGAGGATGAGTATTTGATAACTCTTTTCGAGACAAGGAACATGATTGTGTTTTGGATGCATTAAAATGGACGAGATTTTTGGCGCCCCAATCCAATATTAAATTAAGATCCTGCGAAAGAGATATCTGCATCGCTCTGCGTTTATTTTCCAAGTTAGGTTTAGTGATGGGTTTAGGAGCCTGAAAACTGGAGTGAAGGGTACTATCGTCGGCGAAACTATGAATGGAATTAGTTGTGGACGAGAGAAGGTCGTTGATGTGAAGAAGAAACAATGTTGGTGCCAGAACTGAGCCCTGAGGGACTCCAGCATTTACTTGGTGAAAGCTTGAAGAATGACCGTCCACAATAACTGATATACGTCGATCAGATAGATAACTAGAGAGCCAAGTACAGAGTTTAGTTAAAAGACCATAGGAGGGAAGTATATTAAGAAGTGCGGCATGCCAGACCTGGTCAAAAGCTTTGGATATATCAAGAGCAACGATCCTGGGACTCACCTAGAAACTCAAGAGACTTATTCCAACAGTGTGATATGAAGGAAAGAAGATCTGCTGTAGATCTTTTGTGGCGAAATCCATAGTTCCTGTCATGCAAAATTTTGTGTTTTTCTAAGTACTTAAGAATATGTGAATTAATTAATTTTTCCATTACTTTACAAAGAACTGAGAGAATTGAAGTTGGTCTATAGTTAGATGGAAGGGATTTAGATCCTTTCTTGGGAATAGGTTGAAAACGTGCAGCTTTCCAGCTCTTCGGAAAGATACCTGTGTCGTAAGAATTTCGAAAGAGCCGAGTTAAGATTGGTGCAAGTTCTGGAGCACATTTTTTTTTAAACTATTGCTGGTATGCCGTCCAGCCCAGACGATTTCTTGGTGTTAAGCGAAGAAAGGATACGCTTAATGTGTTACTTTAAAAATAATATCGGGCATTTTATGAGGAATAAATGAAAACTCTAACTAAATATTTATTCTTTTTCTATTTTGCAGACTACCTGAGCCTTTTTTAATTTAGATATTTGCCGTGGCATTTTTACTGACAAAGTCAATATTTGTTAAACATTCCCACCCAGATTGTTTAAAAAACAAATAAATGCATTTGCGATTTAAAAACATCACTTTTTATTTACATATTATTACTAAAAAAATGGAATTAAACATTTTATTTTCACATCTTAAATTTAATTGCATTCATTTTTTTTCGTTTTAATTAAGAAAAGAAATTACTTTCTATACCCCCATTTATTTCCTTTTAGTCAATAGCTTATAATGACTAAAGATGTAAAAGAGCAAAATGGGGAATTTGTGAATTTCTAAAAACAAAGCAGATATTTTATGAGCCGTTAGAGAGTTATTAAGACGTAATAAAATACAAAACAAATAACCTTTGAATAAAATTACAGGTCAGGAAGTTAAATAATAAAAAAAAATAAGTTTTACACGGTTTTATCCGTAATAATTTCAAATCTTTTGCATATTAGGTTCATTTTACTATTATATTTAAATGATATTAAAAAATTTGCCTTACTTTTATTGATACAATTACGTAAAAAAAATCAGGAAAAGAAAAATTAAACCAATTAAAATATAATCAGTTCCTTTTTTAAAAAACAATTGTCATATAAATAGTAATTTTATTTCAATTTAAATAAATTTCCTAATACTTTCACTGCTGATTTAGCATAACCAAATATCGGATTTAAAGTGAGAGACATCATGGTAGTACTTATTACCTACGTGCAAATTTTAAAAATGGTTAAATTATTGTTACATTACCAAATTTAAATGTTCTTATGTTGTTTCTTAAAATTTTTTATTTATTTTTAAATTAGGTTGTTAGAAATTTAAATTATAAGCTTAAAAACGTACTCGTGAAATATAATTTGCCTCATCAATAAATAGTTTTTTAATAAAATTGAATCGACTTCAAAACAATAATAAAACTCACTAAAAATTAAAAAATAACAAGTTAGGTTATACATTATTAGGGTATTAAAGAATAAAAAGCATTTTTTCTACTAGCGTGTGGAAAGTAGCACTGTTCCGCACGCAATTTAGTTTGGAAAGTGTCACTTTTTCACACTAGTGCGTAAAAATACACTATGCCTCACAAATTTTTCGCACTAGTACGGAAAAGTACAAGAATTTTAAACTTAATATTAGTGAGTCGAAACATGATAAGTCAATTTTTTTTAAAAGGAAATTTTGCTTTGGTATGGTAGGATATTAGAAAGCATTGTGTTAAAATAAAAAAAAATAAAGTAAAATTTTACTTTTTATGTTTTCCTTACGCTCGTAGAAAAATAGCGTTCTAACACGTGCCGAAAATGCCTTTTCCGTATGCTTTACCGAACTCCGCTACACGTCGTTCGCTTAACTGCAGTAGCGGGCGGAAAAGTGGCATTTTCAGCACTAGTTAGGAAATATACTATGTTTATTTTTGGTATTAACATTGGGTAGTTTAGCACATACTGGGTTAATAGAAATTACCTTAAATATCTTAAAAACTGCTAAAGCTACATTTACCAAATTTAATATCTGGAAGGTATTGGGCATCAAAAATTTAATAGTTATATCGACACTGTTTCCAGATTTCCTTGTTTTGTGCTACACGTATCTTTTTCGTTTTTTTTTTTAATAAAATGTCCCATTTATTTTCATTGCAATAAATTGCGCCGGCTAAATTAAATAAGTCCATAAATTTTAATTTTTAGCTGCTAAGATATGACAACACCACATTTTAGGTAAAATGTTCAGATACGCTCAAATATCTCTAAAACCACTTAAGCTTCATTTACATATTTTGGCTTTTACGGGGTTCTGGTCAAGTCAAATTGAACAGTGATACTGTCACTGTTGCCAGATTTTTCAGTTTTGCGCTACTTGTAATATTTTTGGTATTTTAAATAAAATGCCCAATTTATTTTAATTGCAATAAAAAGAGCGTACCCACTTTATTAAGATCCCAAATTTTCAAAATTTTATCTTTACCAGTTACCGAGATATGACAATATGACACAGCAATTCTATTAAAATTTGGCAACAATGCTGATATCATCGATTAATTGGGCATGTCCAAAAACCTCTAAATACTAAATTTTGTAAACATACCTGTAGCGGTTTTAAAGATATTTAGGTCCTTAATTACTTTTTGCTGCAAGTGTAAGTATCATATCTCAATAACTAATAGAAACAGAATTTTGAAAACTTGGAAAGTTACTAGATTTGATCCATCCAAAATCATTTTTAAAAAACTAAAAAAATATGAGAAGCACAAAACTGGGAAATCCGGCAACAGTGCCGATATTAGTATTTATTTCCGCATGTCTAAAAGACCTTAGATACCAAATTTGGTTAGTGTAGCTTTAGCGGTTTTAAAAATATTTAAAAAGTTGCGGTACTTTTTTCTAACCAAGTATGTTTTCCGACTTCTTTTTTTATTTTTCACATTGGGCTGGTTATGGTTTGTTCTGGTTAGTTAAATCTTTCATTATTTAATCGCTTTGTAAGGAAATTAAAAAAAACATATTTTACCAACCAGAACTGACCATGACCCCCTCCATCAATGTGACAGTTTTGCATGTCCATCTGCAGAGCTTAAACCAATCAAATTACCCATTCCGGTGCTTTTTACTGTAGTCTTTGGAAAATAACTCAATTTTTTTATGCATCACGTGTATTTTAGTGTTTGTTGATTGGTTGGACGGAAAAGCCCATGCCGAACTCTAGACGCTTGTAGTATAGTAACATGTCAGATATAAGCTGCGTCTTCTTCATGTATTTTGAAATCTTTCCCTGACAATTTAGAAGTGGCATTATATATTTTTATATATTTTTTTATTTATTTATATATTTTTAACAAATGGTTTAAATGGAGAAGCGGTATATGATGTAAAATGGACTTAAACATCTCTACGGAGAACTGTTGAACATGAAATTGCACTTTTTGAATACAAGCGAAAAAAGCAAAGAAATGTTTTTTTTTGATAAAAATTAAAGTAAATTTAGTAAAAAGCAATTTTCAAGTTTCTTTTTACGGTAAATTATTTTCAGGTTTTAAAAATTATGGTTTTCACTACATTTAAACAGTAGGTAAAAAGATCATTAGAAAATATTCTAAAATAACAAAGAGTATATCGATATTTCTCATTTTCAATATGACATATTTTGGTAATTATTTACAAACCGGACGCATCGCCAATTTTAATTTAATAAAATTTGGTATACGGGTTTTTTTGGGGCGCTGATTACGAATCTGAAAGAATTTTTAGCGGACTCAGAATTGATAAGCAAAACTAACCCAAATTTACTATTTTCTCCTTCTTTTTGCACTCAATTCTTAATTGAGAGCTAAATTGGTACTCAATATTTAATTTCCACCTCTGAAAATACCATTTTTCAATTTATTTTACCCGTTTTTTTTTCATAAAATTGCAAAGCTTTACTTTCAAATATTTCAGTGAAACTTGACATTGACAGTGAAACTTTACAATTTTGTGGAAAAAATGTGTAAAATAAATAGAAAAATGTGGTTTTTAAAGATGAAAATCAAATATTGTGTACCAGTTTAGCAAAAACACAAGAATTAAATGCAAAAAAGGGGGAAATAGTGAATTCATGTTAGTTTTGGTTATCAAGTCTGATGATGAATATCTCAAAAACAAACGAGTTCACATTTTTAATCTGCGCCACAAAAACCCCCGTATACCAAATTTCATTAAAATCGGCGATGCGTTTGTAAATAATTACCAAAATTTTTAACTTATTTATTTATGTTAAGAAGAAGATCCTAATTTATAAGTTATTTATGTAATTAAGATACCTATTATGTGTCATGCAAGTAATTATTATCAGCTATTTATTAAATTTAAAAAAAATTATAGATGGAGCTATTAGAAGATATGCTTTTCTCTAATTTTAGAACACTGACAATCGAAATATATGCTAAAAATCTTGTTTAACCTGTAAAATTAAAACTAAGTTAATTTTATTTTTACCTTTTAGTTGTTTTTCTCTAAACTCTAAACTTCTAGTCCTTCCAGTCTTATACGTTCTTCTTGCAATTCCAACGCATTCCTTTACACTCTTTCTTGACATTAGCCCATTTCCCTCCATATTTATGACAGATTCTAGAACACTTTTACCAGTTTCGTTTACTCCATGTTCCTTGCTGTTTAATTTACTCTTATTGCTGTTTAAATTATTATCCAAATTAAGTTCTCTAAGATTACCGTTTAAATGCCCGGTGTGTTGTTTGGTTTTATTCTCTTTACCATCAGTTTTGCAGTTTAAAATATCCTTTTTAACACCATTTTTGCTGTTTAAATTCTCAAACTTGCTGTTTACAGCAAGTGTCGAATTGTTTATGGCATTTATCTCATTTCTGTTGTTGGATAAATTTGTATCTATAAGAAGCCGTTTTGGAATTCTAGCTTTGTCTTCTAAAGCTGTACTGTTTATTTCGGGATTTAGCTGTTTTAATTTTATGTTTAGTTCGTCTTGTTGTTGTTTTGATATTTTAGGCGTTTGAGTGTATATTTGATGTAGTTGGCTGATTTTTGGGGATATTCCGTTTGGTACGATTGGTTTTATGTTGGGGTCTAATCGGGGGAGCGGTGTGGGAATACTCATATTTCTAAAATTGAAACAAAATATTTTTTCATTTGCAATTCGTCGAAAAAAATTTTTCTCATGAAAGTTATTTCTAAAATATATTACCAATAGTTAACTTATTTAAAATTTAAGGGTATAAATTATAAATGAAAAAAAAACTAAATACTTTTATAAAGTTTTATTCTTATAAACTTACACGCATAAACTAACAAAAATTATTGCTAAGGACAAAAAAAAATAACTAAAAATTTATAAAAAAGTTAGTAAATTGTTTTAAGGTAAAAGATAAATAATTATTTAAAATTAATTCAAAAAAAAGTACAATTTTAGGCAGAGACAACAATGAGACGAGCAACTAAATGTAAATAAATTATCCGAGAGAGAGATAGCTGCTGGGCCTTCCTTGTCTGTCATTAAGGAAGGCAAACGCAGATGGCGCGTGAGTCTACTTTATCGTTTGCCCGCCAAATTCAAATTATATAGCTGTGCTATATTCTTCTACAAAAGGCAATATTCAAAGTACAATTAAAGGTAAAAAACCACGAAACACACAATAAATTACAGAAAATGTAAACAAACTGTCCAAACAAATCGGCCATTGAAAAATATCAAACACAAATATCGATTTATCGATTAACATTTCGGCGGGACTGCCTGCGGCAACGTTTGTCAAGTTAAAAATATTCGATTCATGGTATATTTTCTTTCTCTTAATTAGATGTGAGCCAAAAAAGGACATTAAAGCTTACATGCAGAAATTGTAAACAACTTGGCAACCAGGGCAAAGCGATGATTGCTCCATCTACGATAGCCTGCCCTGATGAAAGACAAGACATATTTATTGGAACTTGCGTTAAACTAGAAAGAGATAAATACAATGGACAAATTGTTAGGACCAGTTACTCGTCTCATTCTTGTCTCTGTTTTAGGGACAAATGTTCTGTTTCAGAAATAACATAAGATACCTGCGACAAATAAAGCCTGGGGTGTAATAAGGCCCACAATTAAAAACTCGCGACAAAATATGTGAGTTAAGGTTTTAACCTTACCCATTCATGTGTTAGACCAATAAACTTTACGGAAAATAAGCGGAGGCTGCTACGCGCGAAAAAGTGGCAATGCAAAAGTGCAATTTATTTTTAAATCCGATTTTAAGTAGGAGCAGGAAAAAAATAAAACCAATTTCCAATTTTTTCAGTTTTTTCCGAATATCTCCGGAAATACTTGGAATTTTAAAACTTTCTTAACGGCATATTATTAGGCACATAAAACCTCAACTTTGTTCTTATTTAACCGACTTCGTATCTCTTACCATTTCCAAGATGCCCATACTGGCCCTCCTTATCTTGGACACGGTGTATATTGCTGTTAAAAACTTGTTTTTTTGGGCAAATAAGTTATTTTGTTGATATTGGTGTTTTATAAAATTGTGTCCAGCGGCTTATAAAGCCCACTGGAGTGGATCATGGGCCATATTACCCCACCTTGCATAAAAAAATCAAAAATAAAAGAAAACTTGTGTGCTTCTTTGGTAGCTATAGGACATACTATGACTAGTGGCGACGCCAGGTTTTGGTTTAGGGCTAGAATTTTGTGTGTATTTAAATGAAAACAAAACAAATTACAAACAAAATTGGTCTTTACATACGTAAAACCAATAATTCCACCGTATTTTATGCCACTTTGCAATTTTTTTTTTTGCTATGGTTCTAACATTATATTCACAATATGATTATAGGAAGGTGGCCGATTATTTCTGTCCCGGGTCACACCTGCCCCCACACCCTCCTTCCGCGCCACTGACCAAGTCGTACGCTGTAAAACTACTTGAGAACTGGAAAAAAATGTTTTGGACATCGTGCAATAATAAATGAATAAAAGTGCAGAGCAAAGGAATATAAGTCTAACTTTTTAAGAGCCATAAATTTTTGCCCCAAAACTGTGCTTAAATTACAAAAAAAAGGCAATTCATTTTAATTAGTAAACCAAAAACTCATCAGGGCAAAAATATTAAAAGTTTTTTAAATTATTTTCTTTAAAATAAAAATATTATTTTGAGGCCTTATTTTACTATGGTAGCTTAATAAGACCCATAAACACTCTTTTAATAATTTTTATATTTGATCCCATATTTATTTTTAAGAAATAAATAATCATTAACCTGTACAAATTTTTTCTGAACTTGCTTAAATCCTTCGAGGTTTTTTACCTTCGACGCGACGTAAGGTACATTGGTACAAGTACTATTATAGTCCAATTAAATTGAGCCTGAAATCACAATTTGGGGGAGTGAATGAATTTTTGACATAAGTTAGCTTTAAAGTGTCTACAAACAAAAAATATAAAAAAAAATTTCAACCCTCCGGGGAAGGGTGGAAAAATAAATAAAGTGTTTTCTTGCAATTACTTTAAAACGGTTGGAGCTACAAAAAAATTCATAACAAAAGTTGTAACACTAAAAATAATAAATTAAAATGGTCTCTATCATTTTTTCCCTAGATGACATTAGGGTTGCTAAAACTTAAGGGATGATGATTTCAATTAAAAAAAAATATATAACTGTTTAACAAATTCATGAATTTGCATTTATTTTTGACATAATTACCCTTAGAGAGTCTACAAAAGAAGTGTAGAAGAGATTTTGTTTCAACCCCCGGAGAGGGGTTAAAAAAATTAATGTGTTTTTGGAATTATTTTAAAATGGTGAGAGTTAGAGCAAAAAGTTTTTAACAAAAGCTGTACAGCTAAAAATTCTACATCAAAATGGTTCTTATCATTTTTCTTCAGATGACATTAGGGTGGCTTAAACTTAAGGGATGATAATTTTAATTAAACAAATTATAACTATTTAAAACCTTCATGTATTTGCATTTTTTTTTGACATAATTAACTTTCGAGTGTCCGAAAACGAAGTGAAGAAGATATTTTGTTTCAACCCTTCTGGGGTTGAAAAAGGGTATTAATTGTGTTTTATTGGAATTATTTTAAAACGGTTGGTGATAAAAAAAAGTTCTTGACGAAAGTTTTAGAGCTAAAAATTCTAAATCGAAACATTTCTGGGATGGTAATTTTAATTAAAAAAACATATAACTACATATTTAACAAATTCATGTATTTGCATTTTTTTTGTCATTATTACCTATAAAGTGTCTATAAACGAAGTATACAAGAGTTTTTGTTTTAACCCCGGAAAAGGGGTTGAAAAAATAAGATGTTTTCTTGGAATTACTTTAAAACAATTACTTAAAAGAAAAAAATTCCTAACAAAAGTTTTAAAACTAAAAATTTTACATCGAAATGGTTTTCATCATTTTTCCCCAGATGACATTAGGGTTGCTTAAACTTAAGGGATGATAATTTCAATTAAAAAATCATAACTATTTAACAACTTCATGTATTTGCATTTCTTTTTGATATAATTAACTTTAGAGTCTCCGAAAACGAAGTAAAGAAGATATTTTGTTTCAACCCCGCTGGAAAGGGGTTGAAAAAAGGGAATTAATGTGTTTTATTGGAAAATTTTAAAACGATTGGCGATAGTGCAAAAAGTTCTTTACGAAAGTTGTAGAGCTAAAAATTCTACATCGAAATGGATCTCATTATTTCTTTCTTAGATTACATTGGGGTGGCTAAAACTTAAGGGATGATAATTTTAATTTAAAAAATTATAACTTTTTAACAAATTCATGTATTTGCATTTTTTGACATTGTTAACTCCAAAGTGTCTATAAATCAAGAATAAAGTAGATTTTTTTAACCCTCCGGAAAGCTGTTGAAAAAAAATTACTTCGAAATGGTTCCCATTATTTTTTTCGCAGATGATAGGGTTACTAACACTAAAGGGATGATAATTTTTTCTATCTCTAACCGTTTTAAAATAATTCCAATAAAACACAATTATTACCTTTTTAGCCCCTTTCTAGAGGGGTGGAAACAAAATAATGTAATTCGTTGTTGGACACTCTAAAGTTAATTATGTCAAGAAAAAATGCAAATACATGAAGTAGTTAAATAGTTATGATTTTTTAATTGAAATTATCATCCCTTAAGTTTTAGCAACCCTAATGTCATCTGGGGAAAAATGATGGAAACCATTTCGATGTAAAATTTTTAGTTTTAAAACTTTTGTTAGGAATTTTTTCTCTTAAGTAATTGTTTTAAAGTAATTCCAAGAAAACATCTTATTTTTTTCAACCCCTTTTCGGGGGTTAAAACAAAAACGCTTGTATACTTCGTTTACAGACACTTTATAGGTAATAATGACAAAAAAAAAAAATGCAAATACATGAATTTGTTAAATATCTAGTTCTATGTTTTTTTTTAATTAAAATTGCCATCCCTTAAGTTTTATCCACCCTTATGTCATATAAGGAAAAAATGATGAGAAATGTTTCGATGTAGAATTTTTAGCTCTAAAACTTTCGTCAAGAACTTTTTTTCTATCACCAACCGTTTTAAAATAATTCCAATAAAACACAATTATTACCCTTTTTCAACCCCTTTCCAGAGGGGTTGAAACAAAATATCTTCTGCACTTCGTTTTCGGACACTCTAAAGTTAATTATGTCAAAAAAAATGCAAATACATGAAGTTTTTAAATAGTTATAATTTTTTTAATTAAAATTATCATCCCTTAAGTTTAAGCCACCCTAATGTCATCTGGAGAAAAAATGATAGGGACCATTTTGATGTAGAATTTTTAGCTGTACAGCTTTTGTTAAAAACTTTTTTCTCTAACTCTCACCATTTTAAAATAATTCCAAAAAACACACTAATTTTTTTTAACCCCTCTCTGGGGGTTGAAACAAAATCTCTTCTGCACTTTGTTTGTAGACTCTCTAAGGGTAATTATGTCAAAATAAATGCAAATTCATGAATTTGTTAAACAGTTATATATTTTTTTAATTGAAATTATCATCCCTTAAGTTTTAGCAACCCTAATGTCATCTAGGGAAAAAATGATAGAGACCATTTTAATTTATTATTTTTAGTGTTACAACTTTTGTTATGAATTTTTTTTTGTAGCTCCAACCGTTTTAAAGTAATTGCAAGAAAACACTTTATTTATTTTTTTCCACCCTTCCCGGGGGTTGAAATTTTTTTAAATATTTTTTGTTTGTAGACACTTTAAAGCAACTTATGTCAAAAATTCATTCACTCCCCCAAATTGTGATTTCAGGCTCTATTTAATTGGACTAATTAGCCCTAATTGTAATTATAATTGCCTAAAAATAAAATCAGAACTGAAATAGTGTACTTTTAGAAATACCAAATATTATTATTATGACTTACTTATCTCACTAACTAGAAATATTTACCAATTTTTTTATTATTAGTTATTGTTGGACCTTAGCAATAATTTTCCATGTTTGTGAGTATAGGTTAAGAATTACACTCTAAAGTAAAGAAGTTATAAACCTTGCATAAAAGCCATGTTTGGTGTGGAATACCAATCTAAAACACCTATAATAATAAGCCAACATCTGTATAATAAAAAATTAAAAACTTTTTGTTTAATCTGTTATTTAAATTTTGTGACGAGGTTAACTTACATTAAATTTAAAAAATACTTACCACACAGTTTCTCAATATCAAGAGCACAATAAACACTTCTGAAACACAAACAAGTAAAAGTGTAATTGGAGAAACTGCCAGTGTTCTTCAAATAAATATTGACTAAACACTCTAAATAATTGTATAATGAAGAAGATTTTTTTTCGATTCTTAAACTAAAGTTAAAGGTTATTGAATATAAGTACAAAAATAGTAGTTTACATAATTTTTTTATGATACATGAATTGTTTTTTTAGGGAAAATGCACTTTTTGTTAGGGGAATTGCCTTTAATTTAAATAATGTTTGAAAATCATAAAAGGGAGATAAACAATCTTACATAATAAATCGCAGGTCTTATTTACTTTTACTTTCAAGCACCAACTGAACGCGTCGATGGTCGGTCTATGGAGATTGTTGAGATTTGACCCATTCCTGAAGAAATTGGTTAAAATAAGTGCTGTTGTTTGGATTATGCAATGGATTAACAAGTATACCATGGTTTATACGTTCAATGAGGTTCTATAAAGAGAATAGAAAAAAACAAAAATATAAAAAAACAAAAATATAAACATAACAAACTTTTTAATAAAAAAATTTCTACAGTTATATGAAATATGTCTTACAAATTTAATATGTATTTAATTAATTAATATATTCTACTTACCTACTTAAAACACTTTGTAACACCTTCCTGTAAAAGGGGTGTTAAGCTTTTCCTACTTGTGTTTATAGCTACTTAATAAACTAAGTTGGTGGTAAAGGCGACTAAACGCGCACAAGTACGTTAATGGATAAAATTAGTAATCAGATAATGTCCAACCTAGCTAAAATATTTTTTTCCGTAACGGGAAAAAAATTTAACATTTTACCTGTATTAATAGGTACCAAAATGTAACTTTAAAAATATATATTTTTTTTTCTGGGGAAAGAAGTAAGTACTTTTTTCCCGGACATGCATACAAAAGAGAAATCTTCTTTTTTTGATAAGTATAGAAGAACTCCTGCTTTTCATGTCATTCACCGGGACCCTGTCCAGTGACGCGTTTTTTCTACCTTCTAGCCATTGTCAAACCTGCTGTACCGGGTCCACGGTGAATAACACAAGAACTTTAAAAAGTCTAACAAATGTATTTACGTTTTAGTTTGTTTTTCTTTCCTACAGAATGAAGGCACATTTTTAAATATTGCTTAAAAAAACATATAAGTATAACCTTCAAAAGTAGTAATAAAACAAAAAATATACGAATAAAATTTGGTGCTCTGGGAGCAAAGGTTTTATTTTCAAGACTACCAAATTTTTCCTTTTTTGTTTTTTTAAAGGTATGTGTCGTATAAATGGCTCACATTTTTTTATTATATTACGTACATATGTGACATAAGAAATCATAAATAATACTATGTGTACATTTTAAATTATTTTTTTTAAATACAACCCTGTTATTTGATGTGTGTCCAGTACATGCCTTACATTTTGCTACAAAATAATGTCTATAAATAAACTAATAAGCCCTTAAACAATAATTTAAAATAAATATAATTTGAAAAAAAGAGAATGTGTGTTAGCACTGGTAAGTCAAAACCTTTAGTTTTGTTAAAAATATATTGTAAATATCTTTTTAACGGAATTTAAGCATCTGTCACTCATGTACTTATCAACACTAGTGTTGAAAAGTAGATTTCAACACGCGTGTGATATTATTCGTTTTCTAAAGGATCAAGTGCGTTTTATGTTATTTTCATATGTGGTCGTAGGAAAAGTTAAATAACAAGTTGGTAACAAACTTGTGTTCAACATCGCAATATATCGTGTTTTCTTACATTGTTTGGATGCGCCCCAAAGTCGGTCTATATAGGGTCGCGACATTCGGCCATATTGCTTTGACGTGTTATGACGTCACATCTCCCATTTGTCGGCCATGTTGTTCAGTGCCGGAGATATACAGTTTATTGTATTAGTAGAACAACCGTTTACATAACAGTTTTTAATTATTATTAAGTTGTAAATTCTGTTACTTTAAATAAAAAACATTTAGAATTTCATCTTTCAACAAATATCACTTCCAAAATAATGCAAAATGAAATGCGCAAATTCTAGACGTCACTGAATTAATCATCAGCTTTGATTTTACCCAGTCTTGCCAACTTTTCTCCGTGGAGTGCCCTTCCTTGCGTCTCCGACCTCGAACCGCCCAAAAGTTGAGGATATGTCGCAACCTTATAAATATAAACTAACCTTGGATGCGCCCAAAGTTTTTTTTTATTTTGTAACCTCCCGTCGTAGTAACTCGTTGAATACTTGTAGTATTTTGTGTTTCTGTGTTAATCGATGCATGAGTGCAACGGCCTACCTTAAGAAAGCGAAAGGATCGCTTTGGTTAAAATAAAAATATGACTTTGCATATTTTTGTAAAGAAAAACAATTAATATAAGTGCACAAATTAAAAGAAATTAATTACAAATTGATAAGGTATTGTAGTCAATGATACGCAAGACAGGACGTTAATTTTTACATTGGTGTTGAAAAAAAACAAAGTGTGCATAAACTATGAAGAACAAATTAATATTTTATTATTATAAGTAAAATAAAAAAAAACTTACTGGACGTATACATTTAATGTTTTATTTAACAATAATTGCTGTGTAATATTTTATTAAATAATTTATTTTTAAATACGGACAAGCCATTATTAATTTATTTATTACATAATTTAGCTATATTACATATACCGGGTGACAGCGAAATTACTATGCAGCAATTTATTTTCTTCAGTGCAACCATAATTTTTTGAAATGCAGGGACGTTATATTGTATCATCGGATGCCAATTTTGATTATATTAGCGTCTGTGTATTACTTCCGGTTTAACCGGAAGTGATATAAGCTTTGATATTTTAAATGGAACACCCTGTATATTTTTTAGAATTTGAATTCTACAGGTCATTCCTGATATAAAACCTGAGATATATTTATAACCTAACTCTTTGGTTTTGGAGAAAATGGCGTTTGAAAATGTCGAAACGACAGCACATTATGCAGTTTTATGGGAAGAAAAATGAACATGGCCAAAATTTAAAATGCTTAAAATAGTTCTTTTAAAAGACTCTACCCTTAGAGACCATTATAATACTACTTCCTGTTTAACCGGAAGTGCTGTAAAATTTAAACTTTCAAGTATGATATCCCTGATAATTTTTTAATGGGCTACCCCGTATATTATATCACATTCAAAAGATCTATTAAGAGCTTTAAAAAAGTTCATATGTAATATATCCAGTTTTTAATACTTTTGGAAATATGGCTATCCTCAGGAGTTTAATAGTAAACTGGTATTTTTAAATAAAATACTCAGTATATTGCATAACCTTCAAATAGATATTTTAAAGAGCTTTAAGAAAATTCCACATTTGATAAGTCTATCTCTTTTAGTTTTGGACATATAGCCATTCATATCTAAAGAATAGTGAATAATATAATGTATAGTAAGAACATTTTAAAAGCGCAAATTCGGTACCCTTTGAAAATAATACAAAAAAACAAAAAAGGCCGCCTGCAATCGGACTATTTTATACAAAGGCGCCGCTATCCTTTACAGCGACGCGCCGATGCACTATGGGATAGAAATCCATTATTTTGGCCAAAAAGCAACTTTGAAATTTTAATGGCTCTTGCTGTGTATTTCAAATTAGATACTTCAAACTACATGTACGCAAAATTATAAAAGGATATGACGACTTTTATTGGGGTAATAAGAAACTTGAAAATGTATTTAAAGTAAACATAAATATACAACATTTAATCTATCTAGTTTATTATAAGCCTTGTTTACTAAAAAAGTAAAAGAGTTTAAATATTAAGAGCTATTGTTGTGTTTCCGATGCAGTCTCGCTACTTTTGTCAAAGATTTTTTACCTTTTTCGTTATCAGTTTTTGTACTTACAATTGCCTTCCTACTTTTTGCTACTTCTGAGTGTAAGGACAGATACAAGATTTTTATAATTTACAAGGTTTTCCATTTTAAAATTTAATATGTTTTGTCCTACACTGTATATCCTAATAGATAAAAGCATTCTGATGAAAGATACGGATTCTACAGAATCTACCCAACAAAACAGTGTTTTTTATTTATTTTATACGTTAAAAAATAAAAAAGTTGGGAAGATGTATCTCTATTACGTTTTTAAGAATAATTTAAAATTATTTTTCAGATTTGGATGGTCATATTTCCGAAACTAATTGAGAGAGACACAAATGTAATATTTTTTATAGCATTTTAAAAGATTTTTTGGTGGTGATATAATATTTAGGGTATTCCATTTAAAAAAATCATACCTATTGTCGTACCCTGTATATCATATGAGATAATAATCATCGGATTACTAATTAGAAAACTACCGAATTAACCAAACAAGCTGACATTTTAGATTATTTTGTACAATAAAAAATAATAATGTTAAGGGGTGTAAATTTATAATAACATATAATAAGTTTTAGGTTCCCAAAAGAATTTGTAATAATTTATAATATTTTTCCAGTAAAAAGCACCTCATTTTAAGTTAGATTGATAAGTTTCAGAATTTTGACCAAAAAATTAATTTCTATCCCATAGTACGATGCCCAGCTGCATCAACCGGCATATCATAAAAGAAATATAGCAAAGGCGGCCGCGAAGACAAGCATGCCGATTTATTTGCTTTAAACTTTTTGGGATTTTTTTCTTATCAAAGAGCACCGAATTTAGATTTTTAAACTTCTTCTTCTACATATTTTTTCTTCGACACTAAATATAGTGCTTATAGCTTAGATCTGTAGATATAATGGAAATTTTAAATAATTTTCAGATTTGGTTGCCTACATTTTCAAAACTATAAGAGATAGAAATATAAAATGTGGTATTTTTTAAAGGTCTTTAAAATGTCTATTTATTGGTGATGAATACAAGGTGTTTTATTTAAAAAAATACTAGTTTTCTATTAATTTCCTGAGGATGGCCCTATTTCCGAAACTAATAAAAATTCCATATATCACATGAAGACCTTTTTAAAGCTCTTTGATGGATCTTTTAAACGGTGATATATTATACGGGGTGTTCTATTAAAAAAAAATACATTTTTGCAATAAATCGAAAATCCGATGTTCAATTGTTTTTCTATTGGCAGCACGTTAATCAGCAGAAGAAATACTACAACTTTACTATTTTAACCGACTTTGTATCTCCAATAATAAAGAGGTTAGCAAAAGTGCCGACTTAAGTTTGATCACCCATTATGTAATAACTCACGCATCGAATACAAAATTGTATCCAACACTTTTGTAGAAATGGTTTTTAATAAAGGCCCCAAAATAATTTGAAAACGTCATCCATTATTTGTTACTTTTCATTGTCAAGACCAGCAATGAAATTTTGTAATGTTTTGTAAAGCAAGCTGTGGTTGTTATACAGGGTGTCTCTAAAGGGTGCCGAAAAAAGCTGCCACAGGTTCCTGACGCTAAAATATGACGATCTAACCCAACTTACCTTTGTCAAAATGTAGATGATTTTGGAGATACAGGGTGTTAAATATGTATTCTGGTTTTAGTTTTTTATATAAATAAGTTTGGTAATATTTGGTATATTGTAATAATATTTGGCTAAAAGAGGTTCTAAAAAGTAAAGCCACGCAGAAAATCCCCTGACACGTCCATTGTAGCGGAAAACATTCTAGCGTTTTGTTTTGAATATGGTGATTTTATGTTAAAATTTTCTTTGGTTGATACTACGGTTGTGAAGGTCACTAGATGTCAATCATCATCTGTCTGTTGGATGGCAAATGGATTGAATAATGGATAATAATAAATCCAGTAAATTAGGCAACTTTGGTTAATAGCTTGTCTTAGTCTTTTATTTACCACATACATTTTTTTGTTATCTATTTATCTTAGAGTACAAGCTAGACGCTCGCCTGCAGATATTGGCTTACGAACTGTGTGGAAATTGCTAATAGTTGACTCAACTTTCTGTAACAATTTGTCAAAATGCTCCTTAGACATTCTTAAATAATTGAAGTGTTTTTCATCATCATGTTGTCTTAACTCTTTTAATAAAGTATAATATTGTTGGCTATGAACTTTTCTTTCTAAAAAATCTTTTAACCCAAAACCTGCGCCACTTACGGTGTCTTGCACAAATTAAAAACGTAATAACTTTTTAAGCCATCTTGTATGTAACTTTTTATATACTTTTCTTCAACATATTTAACATAAAGAAGGTATACTTGGAAAATGTTGATTTAGGGTACGCGCACATACGTCGGCATCGGACGGACGGTACGGATCGGAAAAAATAGTTTTATTGAAATTAAATGAAGCAGTGCACCTATGTGCGGGCGGTTGGCACCGAATTTAAAAAGTCTTGCGAGAATATAGCCACTTTAACTAAAATCCGGCCATTACTGTTTCATATTATGTGCAATACAGGTCAGAAATTGAGTTATTTGACAAAAATTTAAACCGAGTTCTACCGAAAGGTTTTAACCGAGTGGTATTATATCCCGGGTGAAAAGGCGCTATCTTTTAATATTTACCTATCGCGTACCCATAACTCGCATGTGCTTGTGTGTGTTTAATTTTACTAAAACAATTTTTTTCAATCCGTAACCTCCGTTCGATGCCGATGTATGTGCGCTTGCCTTAAGGCAGCCGTTTCTAAGATATCTCGATTTAAAAAAAACCCTTTTTGTGTGGCAAGGTCAAAGGTATACAGGGTGTTTCAGAATTAGGTGCTAATCTTTTAGAGTACAAATTCTTACGTGATTTTTAAGAAGAAAAGTTCATATAAACCTATGTCCTAAATGGCATAGCTTTTGAGATACAGAGTGGTAACAAAGCTTATTTTATTTAAACTTTACCACCCTGTATTTCAAAAAATAAATGTTTTAAGACATAAATATTATATTTAAACTTTTTTTTAATCTTCTAAGGATTCACAATTTAAAAAATTAGCATCTAATTCAAAAACACTTTGTATAGCTTAGACCTGGCCGTACAGGAAGTGATTTTTTAAATCCAGATATCTCAAAAACGGTTGCCTAAATGAACTTTAATCAAGTATACCTTTATTATGTAAAATATGTTAAAAAATAAGATTTTTCTTTAAAAGTTAAATACAGAGTGGTTCTAAAAAGTTATTTTGTTTTTAATTTTTTAAGATACCGCAGGTGACGCCCGCTAAAGTTACCAATCAAATTAACATTAGATTTTTATTTCTCACCTTTCATAACCCCTTCTAGCCAAATATTGTGAGAATACACCTAATACTACCAAAATTATTTATAAAAAACTAAAACCAGAATAAAGTTTTAATACCCTATATCTTCGAAATCATCCAGTTTTGGACAAAGGTAAGTTGGGTTAGATCGTCCTATTTTAGCCTTAGAAAACTGTGTAACCTTTTTTCCGCACCTTTTAGAGACACCCTGTATACTGTGTTTGTAAGTCTGTTTACGTCACTAGTGAGATAAAGTACACTTTAGCTCACTGGTACACTTATTGGATACTTTATACTCTTAAAATCTGATCAATAATGGACATATTATACAGTGAGGTCCTAAAGTCCGTCGCCCCCTTCTAACTTCTGAACCGTTCGGTGTGTTTTCATGAAATTGGAAACAAAGGTTACGTTCAGCCGACTTCAACGTCTGAGTTGTTTGGTAAGCGGTCGCGTTCACCCGACCGGATGACAAGCTGCTTGAACTCAGCAGATGTCCATTTTACAATGCGGTCTTTTTTATGCTAACCAAACTCAGCATTTATTTGGGCTTGCGCAAATGTCGACCTTTGGGAAGTTCTGTTAGTCATCTGTCAAATTTTGGTTATATTTTTAACTGAAATGTCGAACTAAGAAGCGAAGCGTTCAGAGACTTGCCAACTGCTGGGTCGTTTTTCCACTAAATCGCTTTGTGCTTACAAAAAGCTGCTGATGTCGGATAAACGTACCCAATAATATATGACATGATCAGGACTGCAATTTTTACATATCAATGACAGCTCTAAATGTCAAGGTGACAGCTGGGCGCCATATTGCGAAAAAAATTAAAAGGTGAGGGGGTCATTTTAAAGCTTTTGACAGTTACTTTACAACCCTAGAATATAAAGTCAATACTCTCACCTACTAAAAAATGGCGGTACTTTTAAAATTACTTAAATACCTGTTATTGATGGCCATATTTCCAAAGAAATAAAGTTAGATGTACTTAATGTATTATTTTCTTAAAGCTCTTTTAAAGATCTTTTAATGATAAATGATATAAATACGGGGTGCGTCATTAAAAAATATATACTTTTTTGCTACCCGGTATGTTACCAGCAGTATCCATAAGAAAATACCATATTAGGTACATCTAACTTAATTACTTTCGAAATATATATATATATATATATATATATATATATATATATATATATATATATATATATATATATATATATATATATATATATATATATTTATATATATATATAAATATATATATCATTTTGTAGTAGGTGAGGGTATTGACTTTATATTCTAGGGTTCTAAAGTACCTGTCAGGAGCTTTAAAATGATGTGCCACAAGACCCCTTTTCCCTTTTATTTTTTTTCGCAATATGGCGCCCAGCTGTCATCTTGACATTTAGAGCTGTCATTAATATGTAAAAATTGCAGACCTTGGTCATAAAATATTGTTTCAAGTTTCATGAAAATATACCAAAGGGTTCAGAAGTTAGAAGGGGGCGACGGACTTTAGGACCTCACTGAATGTAAGTGTTGGATAAAATACATTGTATAAAGATAAAAGGTAATTTTCTAGAAACCTGCAACCTGGCAACTCCGATTTTAACGAAATTTGGTATAAGGAGTTTTTTGGGGCGCTGATCACGAATCTGAAAGATTTTTTGGCGGAAACGTTTCGTTCTCGAGATATTCATCATCAAAGTTCAAATTTGAACTAAGCTTATTTTTACTATATTCCTCCTTCTTTTTGCACACAATTCTTGATTTAAAGCTAAAGTATCATAAAATATTTGATTTTCACCCTTTAAAACCCCGTTTTTCTACGTTTTTTACATTATTTTTGCATTAAATTGCGTGGCTTTTCTTTGATAATGCGGCAACCATACATACACATAGGGCTTCATGGCACACTAGGATTAAAATGATTCAAAGTATAGCTATGCAATTTAATGCAAAAATAATGTAAAATACGTAAAAAAACGAGGTTTGAAAAGGTGAAAATCAAATATTGTGTGCCACTTTAGCTTCAAATCAAGAACTGTGTGCAAAAGAAGGGGGAATATTTTAAAAATAGGATTAGTTTAAATTTTAAGTCTGATGATGAATATCTCAAGAACAAAAAGTTTCCGCCAAAAAATTCTTTCAGATTCGTGATCAGCGCCCCAAAACCCCGTACACCAAATTTCGTCGAAATCGGAGTTGCCGCAGGTTTCTAGAAAATTACCAGTTAAAATAAAATTGGTTTAGGTATTTTTATTGAAAACACAGCGATTTTGTATTAATATAAAACTTACCTTCAGTCTTCTTGCTTCTATGACTGTAGCTGTTAATCTGCTAAGGTTTTCATTGTATAGAAGAGACACCAGGACTTCTCCCAAGTCAGATCTCATTTCTTGTGGTTCCTGTAATTACAATAATTTGTTTTAAATTTCTTTAAAAAATATTTGATAAATACGATAATAACTGCAAAAAACAGCAAACAAAATATGACCTAAAAGTGTTATCGTGCCACAAGAAGATTCAAAGAAAGCGTTAAATAGCAACGTTGCCAAGTCGCTTAATTTTAATAAATTATTGCCTGGGATTTGTTCCAAATTACTGACGTGATAACGTCTTATAATTCGATGGAGCCGGCTGCAAGCACCAAAAAACATGACTCATGCGGCGTTACCTCGCTCTGAGGCGTTCCATTTAAGGCTTGAAGTGCAAGCGAAAGTGCGGAACGAGCGACAAAGAGGCACAATCGGTCTTCGCGTTCTGCATCGTCCGACATCTGTTTCTCTTCTACTTAAGTGAGCGGTTCGCGTGGACAGCTGCTATACAATAATACATTTACATGTTTTCGTCAAGTATGAAGTGCAGTGAAAAGTGAATGTGGTGTCAATTGTTTATAGCAGCGTTAATTGCGAACCATTCCATCGGTATTTTTTATGAACCATATAACATTTTTTGCCGGCGTTGTACATTTAATTTACTGGCATTGCCAGCACTCTTTAATGGCAAGGCATTGGCAAAAAGGTATAAAAAAACGCGAAAGTGGGCAATTGGCCGTTATTAGGCCACGTGTTGCAGATAAAGTGATGGCATCCGTCATTAATAAGTTATTGGCAAAAAGATAACAAAAAGACACGAAAGTGGGCAAATCCAAATACTCCCAAGTAGCAAGCTGACGTCTTATTGACGAAAATTGTTGCATATACTTTTTTTTAAAGCTAAAATGATGCGATATTTTATTTGAAAACTAAAATAAGAAAAAACTCCTTACTGCATGCAATTTCCTTGCAATGCAAAGTACCATCTCTCGGAACACTGTCTAACTTGGAGATGCAGATTTTTACACTAGCCGAAGATATTTCTTTCAAAGCTAAGTAAGATCACCTACCGCAGACCTCTCTCGAATTATTTTTGTCTAATGGGTACGGTTTAGACGATAAAAGCGAAGATATTGCAGAAACGTAGTAGTTTATTGTCCATTACGTCATCTATCGGTATGTCAAAAAAACTATTAAATATATATATTATTTTTATTAACACGTTTTTAAAACTTTTAATAAAGTTTTAAACAAAATGTTCACAGCTCCTAACAGTCTACTTGAATATCGTGCCTTCTCGACTAGCCATCACCAATTAATCACACAACACACACTTATTAGGTAATGAATACATTTAATTATGTCTATTAAAAACTCTTTTCTTTAAAAAGAAACTAAAAGCTAGAAAATCACGTAGAAAACAAATGCACAAAGCGGTCACCTTCAGTCGAAATTAACGTAGCTAATTTTACCATCATTTTATTTTTATTCGCTCCAAAATACATAATAAACATTTTGTTTGACCTAATTTTTATTTGCATGATTTTTAACAATAAAATGTTATGAAAAGGCCATTTCCTTTAAATTATGTAAAAACATAAAATAATGTTGTACCGTCAGTAAACCGACTTTGCAGACAACCGATTTTTTTTTGCTAAGATATTTGCATTAAATGTTTTAACTTAACACCCGTATACAGCTATTATAAAACCTCTTTAAATTTTAATCACAACTTTAATTACTCTAGAAATCCACACCCTAACGACTACCTACTAGATTTTTCTCATGTTTTATAAAATAGTACGTACTAAAAATAAAATAAAGTTTGCCATTAAACATTTTAATAAATTTCAAACATAAAATATTTAATACCCTTTTTAACGACGAATAATATGCATTTACATAAAAATTAAATTTCTTGCCTGTCAACACCGACAGTAAAACTGGGTTATGATTATTAAGGGGCAATTTAAAAACTAATTCGGGTAATGTATGTGGTATTAAATAAAATTATTTTTACGAGTTTTTTTGCTATTAATATAGTAAGGATTTTAATCAATACTCAAATGGCAGCAAATCTTTCTGGTCCTTTGCGAAAAATATAAGTAGGAATTTTTGTACCAGTTCTTTCCCACCACTTACTTTGGAAGATGAAATTATTTTTACCGCTAAAAGAAAGGCAGAACTATTTGCTAAACAATTTGCTGCCAATTCAACCCTTGACCCTCCCGTAAATCATCCAATTGCAGCGGTTACCCCAGTTCGTCATAAAATGCGCGATATTATTTTTAAGGTAAAACACATTAAGCGTATCTTTTCTTCCCTTAACACCAAGAAATCGTCTGGGCTGGATAGCATACTAGCAATCGTTTTTAAAAAATGTGCTCCAGAACTTGCACCAATCTTAACTCGGCTCTTTCGAATTTCTTTCGACACAGGTATCTTTCCGGAGAGCTGGAAAGCTGCACGTGTTCAACCTATTCCCAAGAAAGGATCTAAATCTCTTCCATCTAACTATAGACCAATTTCAATTCTCTCAGTTCTTTGTAAAGTAATGGAAAAATTAATTAATTCACAAATTCTTAGAAAAACACAAAATCTTGCATGACAGGCAGTATGGATTTCGCCACAAAAGATCTACAGCAGATCTTCTTTCCTTCGTATCACACTGTTGGAATAGGTCTCTTGAGTTTCTAGGTGAGTCCCAGATCGTTGCTCTTGATATATCCAAAGCTTTTGACCAGGTCTGGCATGCAGCACTTCTTAATAAACTTCCCTCCTATGGTCTTTCAACTAAACTCTGTACTTGGCTCTCTAGTTATCTATCTGATCCACGTATATCAGTTATTGTGGACGGCCATTCTTCAAGCTTTCACCAAAGAAATGCTGGAGTCCCTCAGGGCTCAGTTTTGGCACCAACGCTATTTCTTCTTCACATTAACGACCTTCTCTCGTCCACAACTAATTCCATTCATAGTTTCGCCGACGATAGTACCCTTCACTCCAGTTTTCAGGTTCCTAAATCCATCACTAAACCTGACTTGGAAAACAAACGCAGAGCGATGCAGATATCTCTTTGCAGGATCTTAATTTAATATTGGATTGGGGCGTCAAAAATCTCGTCCATTTTAATGCATCCAAAACACAATCATGTTCCTTGTCGCGAAAAGAGTCATCAAATACTCAACCTCTACTTATGAGCGGCCAAGTTTTACAGAACAAAGACTTCTTCAATCTTGTGGGCATCACATTTGAAAGTAACCTTAACTGGCATAAACACATTGTATCTATAGCCACGGCAGCTTCAAAAAGCTAGGATTTCTCTTTCGAGCTAAAAAGTATTTTTCCGCTTCTAATTTATACACTTTATATGTGTCCCAAATTCGACATCCCTTGGAATATTGTTCTCATATCTAGGGCATGGCGTCCCCCACAACCCTAAGCATTCTTGATTCTATTCAAAGAAGGGCTATTCGTCTCATTAATGATCCTTAACTTACAGAAAGGCTTCCCTCTCTTGCCCATCGTCGGGCTGTGGGGATTTATCGCTTTTTTATAGGTACTTCCATGGCTTCTGCTCTGAAGAATTGTCCAGTATGTTCCTCCACTCACAGTTCCCAACAGAGAAATTCGTGGTTCCGCGCGTATCCATCCCTATTCGGTCCAACTGGACAGGCCCCGAACTTCTCATTTTGTTCGTTCTTTTATCCCTAGAGTTTCTAGAATGTGGAACCTGCTGTCCGCGGAGGTCTTTCCTTCCCCCAAATCTTCAAGTATTTAAGTCCCGTGTCAACAAACTCCCTCTTACCTCGCTTAAGACAAGCACGGTACATTAGTATTTAGGCTTTTAGCCTTCGTGGTTTGTCCAAAGAAAAAAAAAATACCATTTAATACCAAAAGATTAAGTAGGTACATTTTGTCAATTAAACTTATTTAAGAGAACGATTTTTCACATACGAGAATTGATTTTGAAAATTCCACACCACTGTTTTTGACCAATCAAATGTGTAGTTTTGGTTGCATTACCATGACAACACAAGTATTTATTGGAAATTTTTTTCTCCTGCCTGGCATACCCTGGAGCGAATTATAGTGGAAATTTTTTGACATAATCATTGAATTTGTGTTAAACGTCATGTCTGTCATTCACATACATAATTAAAGAAAATGTTATTTTGTACCAGTTGCAGTATTTCAGACATAACATAATATAAAATAATAAGGTTTTAAGACCCTAAATGACAATTTTACACAACTACATTTAGTAAAAATAATATCATAAGACTCAGGGCCGTAATAACTGTTGGAGGCGCCTATTTTCTACAAAAAAAAATTAAAAAAATTTAAAGAGCAAAAAAAAAGGTCCTTTCCTCCGTGGCGGAGCCTATTAAGTGCCAGGCGCCTTCCCGAAATTAAAAATAAGCACCTTATTCACATAGAAATTAGGTCACCAAACATCCCCACTCAACTTAAACTTTTCTTAAAACTCCCCTGTCTAGCGCCTATTACTCCCCTGTCTGGCGCCTAGTAGTCTAGTCAACCTAATGGATAATACGACCCTGATAAGACTGAAGTACTAGGACATAGAGTGAAGAGCAAACGAAATAGGTCTAAAAATTAAAATAAACTATTTTTACCAACTGTAGTAATATAAGGTATATATAATATAAAAGAATAAACAATGATAAGCTCTAAAATTACATATATTTTGCAACTACAATTGGTAAAATGGAAAATATTTATTTTATAGTAAAATTTCAGAAGCTCGTATCAAAGTTAAAAAATATTAATTAAAAAGAATATTATTTAACACAAACTTGGTGTGAATTTTTACCGAATACCACGTGCTAAATTATTCCGGGAAATTTTTTTCTCGGCAACGAATGTTTTAAGAAAATTCATCTTTGCCTGCGGAAATTAATTTAGCACTAGTGGTGATTACACGTGAAAATTTACCACGACCATTTTTCAAGTTAATAATAGGTATGTTTGGTCGTTTCCAGAGCAAACTTAAAAAAACTTATTTTTTTTTCTACGACTGTATATTATGGGGTAGGGCGCAGCTCCTCGCGGTGTTAGACAGTATCAAAAGATACGGGGCTCCCGGGCATAGGGGCTCCCAAATGTGCCCCTAAAAATAGTGCTGCTGGAAAACTGTAAAAGTTGTAGCTAAATTGGAAAAGTGGTGCTCTTTTATTTGATAGAAACTAAAAAAGGCGATGCTAAAATAAGAAAATAAAAGTTTTTGGCATTTTTTTGATATTCAAATTTTTTTCTTGGGGCAAGGCACGCTACGCCACTGATTATGAGACGAGCATGGAATGTTACTCATTTCCCACGCGTATGACTTCTGCAGTAGTGTTGGAACCTTTCAAATGATCTTCTGAATGATATTCGAACATCGAGATATTCGAAATGTTTCGAATATTTCTTCCGAATATTCGTATTTCGTCGTGAAATATTTCATGAACGATCAATCATGAATTAATATTCGTAAACACCGAACATAAATACGAAAGATACCGAATGAATGATAAATGATATTTATATCTAGGCGTTTAATATAGACAACCCGTAAAACATACCCCAAACCATTAGTAATCAAACAAACAAAGAATATCAGCTGTAATATTTATGGATAAATAGTGCCAAAACTCGAAAACACTCGGAATAAGACGTGAAATAATTCTGTTGCCGCAAATAGCAACAATTGCTGTATTCCTTTTATGCTTCAGAACTGTCCGGCACGACACCATAAGTGTTCCTTTTACAATTTTTTGACATTTTTGATGTTGTAGAACCTGTTCTTGACACTATTGACAGTTCAGAGAACGGTTCAAAACGGTTCTACAAGGTAAAGTGAATACACTAAATCTTTCAATAGGTATTTCGACGGAATAAAAGCTTATTGGCCATGAAATATAAAATGTTTCGAAATATTTTTGCATTGAAATATGAAATGTTTTGAAAGATGTTTCGAAAGATCTTTCTCAATGAAATATAAAATGTTTCGAAAGATCTTTCGAATATTAAAATCTTCCGAATACGAATATTCGAATATCGAAATCTTTCGAATATGCGCACACCACTATTCTGCAGCACAAGCCGCAGGCGATTGCTGTTAGTCATACGAGAGGGAAATTAGTATTCCATGTTAGTCGCATACTATCTTTTTTCTGCGACTTTTTGTGGATTTCAAAAAAATAATACAAATCAAAACTTTGACAAGCTATCATATCAACGGAAATAATAGTAGAGACTGCAAACTTGGCAGTTATAATTAGGGTCAAAAGACCTTCAAAATAAAAGTATCACACGGCCCCTCTTTTCATTAAAAAGGGGTATACAAATATCTTATAGAGTTACGTAAAATCAAATAATAAAATTGTTCACATTCGATAAAAAAATTCGCAGTAGTCTATAATATCGCGTATGCCATAGCTGACAAATATTCTGCCGGAATTTTGTGTTGTTTAAAAATGCTTTTTTAGCAATATATCAATAGTCGTTAAAAAGTAATATTATGCAACTCGTATTAGTATGCAACTATCAATAGTCGTAGCAAAAGTATAAATATGCAAGTTTCGCATGACATACAGCACGCGCCTGCGACTCGTGCTGCAAACTTCATAAGGTCTGGCCACACATAACGCCGCAAAGAGCCCGCAGCCGTGCGTCTTGCTGGTAAATTGTAGTTCATCTAACTATAGACCAATTTTAATACTCCCAGTTCTTTGTAAAGTAATGGAAAAATTCATTAATTCACAAATTCTTCAGTATTTGGAAAAACACAAAATTTTGCATGACAGGAAGTATGGATTTCTGCCACAAAAGATCTACAGCAGAATCTTCTTCCCTTCGTATCACACTGCTGGAATAAGTCTCTTGAGTTTCTAGGTGAGTCCCAGATCGTTGCTCTTGATATATCCAAAGCTTTTGAGAGCAAAGACACCTTCAATTTTGTGGGCGTCAACATTTAAAAGGAACCTTAACTGGCATAAACACATTGTATCTATAGCCACGGCAGCTTCAAAAATGCTTGGATTTCTCTTTCGAGCCAAAAGTATTTTTCTCCTTCTAATTTATACTCTGTATCATATTGAAGGGTTATTTTATAGTTATTTTCTATTATTCTATGATGGGCTCATGTGATTGTAAGTCCGTGTATCCCAAATCCGACCTCCCTTGGAATATTGCTCGTCATATACTGGGGCATGGCGTCCCCCCACAACCCTAAAACATTCTTGATTCTATTCAAAGAAGAGCTATTCGTTTCATTAATGATCCTTCACTTACAGAAAGGCTTCCCTCCTCTTGCCCATCGTAGGGCTGTGGGGGATCTCATCGCTTTTATGGTACTTCCATGGCTTCTGCTCTGAGAAAATGTCTAGTATAGTTCCTCCACTCACGGTTCCCAACAGAGAAACTCGTGATTCTACGCGTGTATGCATCCCTATACGGTCCAACTGGACAGGCCTCGAACTTCCCACTTTGTTCGTTCTTTATCCCTAGAGTTTCTAGAATGTGGAAACCTGCTGACGCGGAGGTCTTTCCTTTCCCCCCAAATCTTCAAGTATTTAAGTCCCGTGTCAACAAACTTCCTCTTACGTCGCTCTAAGACACCCACGATACGTTAGTATTTAGGCTTTTAGTCTTCGTGGTTTGTCTAAAGATAAAAAAAAAAAGGCGGATACGGTGCAAAAAGTTTTGTATTTATTAAGATGCAGTAATATAAGTCTGTTATACTACGCTTTAAATTATACCTGATCATAAAATAAACCTTCCACAAATGAGGTAACACGGCTTACCTATACACTTAAAATTTGGATAAAAAGAAATCAAAATAGGTAGGAAATAGGAGATATACATACATAAAAAAAATGGGCTCAGCTTGACAAACATGCTTTATATTTTTTTGAGCGCATAAAAAGTACTCTCAGATTCTTGCAAATTAATCTGCTTTACTTTCCTCTATCATTGTGAAAATCGGGTCTCAATGCGTCCTTGCGTGCGGCCTTGATGCGGCCTTGGTGCGGTTATGTGTGACCAGACCTATACTGTGGGAAAGGAGCATTCCATGCTCTTCCCATAATAAAACTATTCTCTTTTAATATATAAAATATTATGTTTCTTTTGCCTCAGTGTAGGTAAAGATAGAAATATTTTTAAATTACCAACAAGAACAGATTGTATTTTAATGAAAAATGAAAAAAAATGGTCTGATGTTAACACCTAACTAAGCGTATAAAACGAATTTATTGGCTGCATTTAAAGTATAAATTTTCAAAGGTCTTTGTAAACTTTTCAGTCCGCTTTATATTGCTTTTCAAAGCCTTTTGAACCGGAAAACCTGTTTTAAAGTGGTTTTAACAAAGAAAGTATACGTTTTTGAGTGTACTTTGCTATAGTTTAATTGTTGTTTGGGTACTTTTTTTAAGAAAAACAGCAAAAAATAGAGTAAATATTTTTTCCGTGACGGAAATTAACATTTTATTTCTGTTGAGAAGTACTAAAATGTAACTTTTATTAAAATTACTTTTTCCCGAACATACGTACACGTAACTAAACGTAGATACAGAGACAACTATGAGACGAGCAACTAAATGTAAATAAATTATCCGAGAGGGAGATATTGCTGGGCCTTCCTTGTTTGTCTTCAAGGAAGGTAAACGCAGATGGCGCGTGAGTCGACTTTATTGTTTGCCCGCCAGATTCAAATTATATAGCTGTGCTATTTTTGCCCTTAATGTTAGGTGCTTGTTTTTGTTTTCTATTAATATAAAATATTGGGGTTTAGTTCAATAATTACACACACCTAATTAAACATGTCATTTATTTGGTTTTTATAAAGATTTTTTCTTACAGATAACCATGTCAATATTACCTTAAATTATCTGTTGAAAAGCACAAATTTAATATATACACTGTGATCACTAATAAAAGTCAATATTCAAAGTCGAATTAAAGGTAAAAACCACGAAACACACAATAAATCACAGAAAATGTAAACAAACTGTCGAAACAAATCGGTCATTGAAAAATATCGAATAACATTTTGGCGTGACTGCCTGCGGCAACGTTGTCAAGTTAAAAATATTCGATTCATGGAATATTTTCTTTCTCTTTATTAGATGTGAGCCAAAAAGGACGTTAAAGTCTACATGCAGAAATTGTAAACAAGTTGGCAACCAGGGCAAAGCGATGATTGCTCCATCTACGATAGCCTGCCATGATGAAAGACAAAGACATATTTATTGGAACTTGCGTTAAACCAGAAAGAGATAAATACAATGGACAAATTGTTAGGACCAGTTACTCGTCTCATTGTTGTCTCTGGTAGATACTAAACTTTGAAATATTTTATTACATAGAATTTACATTTTCTTTATATTAAAAGTCCAATTAGACATTTTTTAACTTTATAATATTCAAAATAACTACTAAACTATCACTTTTAGTTGAAATTTTTCATTTAAATCCGTCCAATAAAAAATTACATCGGCAAATATTTAAAAATGTCTTTGCAGTTTTCCATACTAACGCAAGGTCCAATGGTTGTTTTAAATACGACAGCCGACCAGTTTAAAACTTTGTGACTTTAATACATTTTTATAATTTGTGTTTGTAACATTAAAAGTGTTGGTAAAGTTTTTTTGTCACAGAAAAAAAGGTATTATACACGGGAAAATTATTTTAGCTTTTGGTTTATTGTCTTTTTGCATCGCATCGGGAGACAACAGAACCTTGAGCTAAAATCTAGAACTTTTTTCCTTGTATTATAAATACCTATTATACAGGGTGGTCCACCATATTCGACACGGTCTGTAGCTGGATAACCATGGGGTTTAAAAAAAGTAAATACTAAAACATATACAGGTCGAATAAGGCAAAATTATTTTACTCTATACAGGATGTCTCAAAAAGTGTGACGTATCAAAGTTATATTTTTTAAATGGAACACCCTATATTTTATGACGGTTTTAGATTCTACATAAAAAATAATTTAAGTTTGTAAATAGTGCCAAGTGTCTAATTTTATTCGTTTTTGTGATATTTGATTTTTTTTTCAAAATGCAGGGGTGCAATTAAATTAATTTTATTTTAACAATATAAACTCCTTAAACTTTAAAATTTGTTACAAGATTAGGAAAAGTCTGCCTTATCATACGTAGGTCATATCGAGATCATATACAGGGTGATCAAAAAATAATTTCAATTTTTAGAAAGTCAAATAGCAATGTTATTATTTTAAATGGAACACCCTATATTTTTTACACCACATGATGACAAACCAAATACTTTTTCAAATTGTGTATAGGTTGCCTATACCTATCTTTTATACTTTTTAAGTAAATTCCGTTTTAGCATATTTTTATTTCAAATGTCTATTTAAATGTAAGTAGGCTGTGATATAGCTATGTCTATTTACTAAGCCGTTATTGCAAAATGTCAATTTGTTGGAAAAAAGCACAAAATTAAAAGATTTTGTATTATCTGCCACTATTTCTTAAATTCACAAAAAAAAAAATCATTAGTTGCTTATAATGCTACTTCCAATATAACAACATACTAAAGTAAACCATTTTTTCACATCCTACCAGTATTATATCATCTTTTGTTGTAGAAGAAGGGTTTTTATTTAAAATCATTGAAATTTTTTTAAACAGATTAAAACACTTGTAATCAATAAATGGTCGTTGTTATTTTCTTAAGAAAAACATTAATGGCTGCTATGTCACAGCCAACTTAAATTTAAATAAACATTTGGGCTAAAAATTTGTAAAAACAGATTTTACTAAAAAGCACCTAAGATAGGTATAGGCAACCTACACACCATTTGAAAGAGTATTTTATTTGTCATCATGTGACGTAAAAAAATACAGAGTGTTTAATTTAAAATAAGAGAGATATGGCTATTTGATTTTCTGAAAAATTAAAATTACTTTTTGATCACCCTGTACAATATTTGATCTTGATTTGACCTACGTATGATATCGCAGACTTTTTTCTAATCTTGTTACACATTGTAAAGTTTAAAGTGTTAAAAGTGTTAAAGTAAAATCAATTTAATTTTACCTCTGCATTTTTCAAAAAAATCAAATATCACAAAAACGAATAAAATTAGACACTTAGTACTATAAACGAACTTAAGTTATTTTTAAAGTAGAATCTAATACCGTTATTAAATATAGGGTGTTCCATTTAAAAAATATAACTTTGATACGTCACACTTTTTTGAGATACCCTGTATATACTAAAATAATTTTATACTGTGGTCTTATCCGACCTGTATATGTTCCAGTATTTAATTTTTTTAAAACCCCATGGTTATCCAGCTACAGACCGTGTCGAATATGGTGGGCAACCCTGTATATCTTAAAAGTAACGTAAAACCAATCCAGAAGCCATTCTTAGATAATGTGGACAGGCGTTGAATATATGTTTTGTTGTATAAATATTATATTGATTCTGAGGGTAGAACTATTACTATTAAAAACATCTATAAATAAGCTTTTAGAAAATACCACAATAATTATTTATTATAAAGTCGTTTGCAATAAATAAGATAAATAATAAAAACTTAAACAAAATACCCTTATCATACCCAAAGAATACCAATCCATAGAACCCCACAAGTGAGATTTCAGCGTACCCTAAAAATTTTTAGTACCTACCGCGACCAACAGATGGCGAAAATAGTACGATGTCGCTTTGCTAATACGATTACCATCAGAAATTGATAGCAGTCGCTGACGAGCAGTCGGCCCGATCAGTTAGAGTGAGGATATACGCAAAATTTAATAAAAATAAAATCCCCGATAAATGGTAGTATCCATAAGATTATTAAATTTATGATTTCAGAATAGGATATATCGATGGGTTTTTGACAAAACATCGTAAGCGACATTCGTCAGTTTTACGGGAAACGTTTTTTTTTTCATTGGCTTTATTTCAGATGAAGATATGTTCTATATTGGTTCGGCGGTTCATTTAATTAATGGTAGTTATTTGGGTACACGTCAAAAAATAAATTAATAGTACCAAAAAACCAAAAAAAAAAAAATAAAGCAAGTAAATAGAGAACTAAAAATCGACGTTTTGGTGGCAAGTCTGCCACCGTTGTCAAGATAAATTAAATAAAAATAAAAAATTTAAAAATTAACTATTATTTAGGTTTAGAATTTTAAAATTTTTAGCTTTTTTAGGAGATTCTGAAAATTTTGACATTAAATGTTAAATATGTTTGTTTTGTAATTCAAATTAAGAAGAAATCTAAAATAAAAACATTCAGATCTCGGTTTTTCTTTAAAAATAACGCGATGGGAAGAAAAAATCGTTTCCCGTAAAATTGGCGAATGTTGCTTACGATGTTTTGTAAAAACGCATCGATATATCCTATTCTGAAATAATAAATTTAATAATCTTATGGATACTGGGTCCATTTATCGGAGATTTTATTTTTATTAAATTTTGCGTATATCCTCACTCTAACTGATCGTGCCAACTACTCGTCAGCGACTGCTATCAATTTCTGATGGTAATCGTATAAGCAAAGCGACATTGTACTACTTTCGCCATCTGTTGGTCGCGGTAGGTACTAAAAATTTTTAGGGTACGCTAAAATCTCACTTGTGGGGTTCTATGGATTGGTATTCTTTGTCATACCTCGCCGCTTTGTCCACTCTCAGCGCAAAAAGGCGCCCACAACCGGCGTAATAAAATTTTTGAGGCGACGTGGACCTTATAACTTTGTCAAAACTGTATTATTAAGCCGTGAACCAATTAAAAACAGCTTTTGCCAAGGTTCAGCCAATAGCTGCAAATTGCAAAATTAGTTGTGTATGTGCCCATAGGGCCGGCCGTTTCTGAGCTGATAGTAAACAAAGCGGCGCGGTATAATAAGGAGTGTTTTCTAATTAAAACGAGTGGCGGTATGTAGTTTTTATAATTTCTCTTATTTGATTCCAACGACTATACAGTAGAAAATTTTATTTCCTGGGAATATAAATTTAAACAAAATATTATTTGGTTTTGCTCCAGATTAAAGAAATATAACAAATATTTTAAAAACTTAAACTTTTGTATACAGACTGTCCACAAATGGGGTTTACAAGGGGGAGAAATGGACAAAAATTTAATTTTAGTTTTGGAAATATTAACATACAAATCTGAAAAATAGTAGAAAAACGAACTAAGATTTGAAAGCTCATATTTCCGGAACTATAAGAAAGTATTATTTTAGAAGTAGTAAATTTTAAAAGGTCTTTAAAATGTCATTTAATTGGTGAATTGCCAAAATTTGAAAAAGGCTCTGTATCTCCACAAATTAAGTTAGCCATGATTTATTTTTAAGACTGCGCAATCAGATTTGTTCTATCTATTTTAGTTTTTGGTATTCCCTGCAAGGTCAACGAAATGGCGCCAGCCCTTATATAAATTTAGGGTTTTTCACTTAAACCAACTACATTTGTTTTAGAATAATACCTTTTCCAGATCCATCTTAAATAATTGTTGTTCCGATCCATCCCCAATTTCCAATTCTTTAAGAGGATACGTCACGTGACCAATTTCAGCGTAACGTTTGGCCCTTCCTCCATCGATAACTGTAAGTTTCAGGATATGATCAGCCATATCTTTTTGAGACACCTGTAATTATAATAATAATACTAGTAAATAAATTAACAAAGAAACAATAATACAGGTTATTACTAAATGTTGTTAAAAAATCTAGGGTAGATTTTACTTTTAAATATTTGAAAAATAGTCTATTTAAACATAAACGGTTATTATAAGTTTATTCTCTAAAGCGTCTAAAATATTGTGATGCATTATGGTACACGCAAATACAGAGTGCCCATGGAAGAAGTTAACTATACCTATAATTTTGTATTTTTAATATTTTAAAAAAGGTATTCTTTACACAAATTTTTGTTTTCAATGAAATGCCAAAAGTTATAAAAATGCTCTATGATATACAGGGTTCTTAAAATTGTGAAAATATTATTTTCAAAAATGAAAAAATTGAAAAAATATATTTTTGAAAAAGCTTAATTTTTTTTATTGCAAAAAGTTAAAAGTTTTATTACTTTTTCATTTAAATAGGTAGTTAAAAAAATTATTCATAACTGATAATTTTTAAGTTTTTAAAATAACATTTTCGTAATTTTAATTTTTTCTGTATATTATAGGATGATTATTTTTAACGCTTTAATTTTGTTTTTTTACCTCTAATCATAACCAATAGCAAAAAAAATATATACACTTTTGATTAAGTACTGTTCAATGCTTTTTAATTAGGTAGTCTCAAAAATATGTTTTTCTGAGTTTTTGTTTATTTTTCAAAGTAATATTTTTGCGATTTTGAATCACGCGGTATATCCTACGGCTAATTTTATTATAGCTTTTAGCACAGCACACAAAAATTTTAGCTTTTAGACAAAGCTAAAATTTTTATAAACAATTATTTTTTTCCAAACAATAAAAATAAAAAAATTTACAGGTATAATTAAGTGTATCCGTGGACACACTGTTAAACTAAAAGTTAAATTTACGTAAACAAAATTGTTTATTAAAGTGCATACATCATTTGAGTTTTGCGGGCAAGTCTTTATTTTTAGCCAAAAAGACTGACCGTCACTGCAGTGGCGGCTCGCCGGTCTAAAATCAGGTGTAGTGCAGGAAGGGAAAAAAGCGCATTCAACATTTTAGCAAAATTAAATACTTAACTATCAAAAGTCTAAGTAAAAAGTCTTAATATCTAAACTTCCCTAAATTTTATACACCAAATCAATCCTTCTATCTTTTAAGGTAGCAAATTTATCAATTATATCTTCATAGAATGGTTGAGTTTTTATCAGTTCCTGTAGAAGTTCCTTTTGAATTGAAATATTGGCCAAAGATAAAAGTCTATCTTGAAATATAGTGTTTCTTAAGAAACGGTATCGGTAAAATTAGCGAAAAAGTTTATACGCTTCGGTAGAAATGTCTTTATTTGCGCCAACTTGTTTCACTAACTGCGGCAATAAAATATTTCTATAACTTTCATCAATATTAGGTCAAGTTTATTTTTGAGCCGCTGATTTTTTGAAAATGATTCGGCATATATCTCCAATAAATTTAAAAAAAATCAGTGGAAAAAGTTTGGTTATACTGGCCAAACTTTGCAGTATCAGCAAGACAAAGAAATTGTAGTTTGTAACAATCTTCGAATCTTACTTCCATTTCCATCAAAATATGATCTAATATTTTTAGAGAAGTGCTCTGTACTGTCCTTTAATTTCTTCCTGTGAAAAATCACTGTCGCGAATAATACTTAAACGGAAACAACCTAAATAATACGTGAAAACCAACTAAATGACCAAAACCTATACTATCTTTTTAAGGCTAGCGATTTACCAAGCAATACACCTGATACTTCAATCCGCGATTCTGGCCGCCGCGCCGGCAAGTATAACGTAGTCATGGCAACTGAGCATCAAAGCGTTAACAAAACCCCGCATGAGATGTATACTTCGGTCCGTTTTATATTTGCAATACACTTGCTGCTCGCGGATTGCGATGTCGTGTTGCCGAAATTGGAGGAAAGCGACTCGCGCCAGCTGTTAATTTATATGCTAGATTTTTCAAGGCGAATTTTACAAATAAGGAATAGAAATGAGAATGATGAATTGAATAATAGTAATATGTTTTTTAATGTTTTATTATTTATTTTTGGTGATGTGGCACTTCACTTACTGAATAGCCGCCACTGCGTCACGGGTTTTTTGCAAAACCTAGAGTCGCACTCTTAAAGCCAGATTGAAATGATTTAAAAAGTATTTTTAAAGGATAAGTGTTTGATGAACTTTTTTTGCAACAAGGAACATGATTGTGTTGTTGAAAATTAGATTCAGGCCTTGTGAAAGATGTCTTTTAAATATACAATTAAAAATATATATACAGTGTGTCCAAGATAAGGATCCTAAGCATTGGAATCTCAGTACCTTGGAGATACAGCTTAGGTTAAATTAGGAAAAAGTTGTGTTTTTAAAGCTTATTTACATGCCGTTTAAAAACTGGAAAAATATTCATGGCCTGCTGAGATATTTGGCAAAAACGAAAATTTGACTATATCGACTTTATTTTTTTCTTACTTTATTTGAAGAGATATAAAAAATTAATAAAACTTTTCATTGGCACTTTTAGCTAGTATATGATGGTATTTTTAGATTTTATACCAGAAGAAACCATCATCAACTTTATTTTTTTATATGGCTCGAAAAAAGTACCCCCTGTATGTGATCCCATTTTTTATTACAAATTCATGTCTCACATGTCATATTTTAATTTTTAGTTAAAAGAAAATTGATTTTTTTCTATTTTTTTAAAGTAATTTTTAAGTAGGCCTTGCAAACAAATGCTTGGACGTTAATACCTGTTACCGTATCTGCAACATAATTAATTATCATTATAAAATGGTATTTGTCGTTATTACTCTGTTTGTCAAGTTGTTGTTTTTAGAGCAATTGTTCTTATTGTTACTGTTGTCTTTATACGCAATACGCATTACTAGGCTCAACAAAATCCGCGTCTTAAGAAAATATCGAAATGTCAAGAACGTTTTGGGTTTATGTATTTACCATAATTTATTAACTACAGAAATGATACCTTCATTTATTTTTGCAGCACAAAATGTAGCATGTTAGCATGTCAAAGTTATCTTCATGGCTATAATGGCCATCCTGCATATTCGACCGTAATAATACAATAAGATATTAGCTATTCACCAATAAACAATAATAGAGACAACACTAACAATAGGAACAATTGCTCTAAAAACAAACAACTTGACCAGCAGGGTAAAAAGGACAAATACTATTTTAAAATTATATTAAATTATATTACAGATACGGTAACAAGTATTAACGTCCAAGCATTTGTTTGCAAGGCCTACTTAAAAATAACTTTAAAAAACTAGAAAAATGCAATTTTTCTTTTAACTAAAAATTAAAATATAACATGATATACATCGTTGAATTTGTAATAAAAAATAGGATCAGATACATGGGGTACTTTTCTTGAGCCATATAAAAAAATAAAGTTGATGATGGTTTCTTGAAAACGAAACGTCGGGTATAAAATCTAAAAATACCATCATATACTAGCTAAAAAGTGCAAATGACAAAGTGTAGTTAGTTTTTTATATCTCTTCAAATAAAGTCAGAAAAAAATAAAATCGATATAGTCAAATTTTCGTTTTTGCCAAAAATCTCAGCAGGCCATGAAAATTTTTCAAGTTTCTAAACGGCATGTAAATAAGCTTTAAAAATACAACTTTTCTTAATTTAACCTAAGCTGTATCTTCAATAGGTACTGAGACTCCCATGCTTAGGATCCTTATCTTGGACACACTGTATATATATATATATATATATATATATATTTGTTTTCTGCGATAACAAGCATCTCAGTACTTTAAGCTGTTTTTATAGTTTTTAGCTTTCCTTACATATTAGTTTTTAAAATTGAAAATTATGCCCTAATGTACAACTTTCAATTTTTACCCATATCCTACAAACAATTTAACAAAATATTGTTTGCATATTTAAGTAATATTTTTAATCCTGAAAAGTTTTTCTTTATAATAATTTTCGGTATTGTCAAAAATACCCGTATTGTCCTCTTAAATAAAATTCAGATTTTTGGAGACACCTCGTATGTCACTAAATAAAATTAAGATCTGATGGTTGCATTTCATATTTTAGACCATGCAGAACTGTTTATCAAGAATAACCTTTTTTTATAAAAAAATTAATTAAAAAGATTTTGATGTAGTGCGAACATAAGTTATTTAGTAACATCATGTTTAAAAGAAAATTTAAAACAGTATTTTTCTGTTATTACTCGGAAAATAACAAATTGCTATTTCTTACCTGAAAGACAAGGGTCTCGTCGAAATAAGGATTACAAGTTTTTTCTTTTGTTTCGACTGTAAATAGCGTCTCTCGTCTGGCATCAGATGTAATCTGAAAACAAAACACACAAAATGAAAACATTTTTGACCAAGAATAATGAGAATGTTGCGTTATTTTGTGGAAAATAAAAATTAAAGATTTATTCGATGCTGTATAATAAAATTGGGTGCTCTATTTAATCTTGTAACAAATACAGAGTTTTGATTAAATCCCCAAATGCTCTTTTGATGTTGTACTAGTTACTATTACTTGTAGCAATTCTGCGGATCTTTGTTTTGTTTTATTTTTAACTAGCTATGATTCCCGGCTTCGCTCGGGATTTGATATGAGACCCAAATAACCGTTGTTCTGAATGAAGTTTAAATACTCGACAACAGATGGCGCCACTACACTTAATTTCCAAGTTAAAGGATTGGAAATGTCCTCTTATCTTTAAAAATACGCGCTTTAGGGTAAAACGGGAACTTTCTTGTTCGAGGAGGGATAAAGGGCTATCACACTATATAAGTCCCTTTATCCTATCGGGACTCCTTTTTCAAGTTTTATCGACACGCACATTTCATCAACTTAGTTTTATTATATATAATAATAATAATGATATAATCTTGTGTTGTATCCATTTTTAGGATCCCTAGTTAAGTATCTTATCATGTAGAGATTTCTTAGTATTTTAAAAGGATACGGCGCGGACTGTCCCAAAAAGTAATTGTTGTAAGGTTACATTTATACATTAAAATATTTTTAAGACATGCCCATTAGGAAAACTGTTATGTAAGATTTTTGTCGTATCTTGTTAAAAAACAGAAATATTGGACTTCTTCGGACTGGAACTGCCCAAAACGGTCTGGCGACTGAAAAAATATTTTCTAATAGGTACCCAAGTAACATATAAAAGTTCAGCTTTTACAAAACAGCAAAAGTTCCCAGCAAACACTATTTGCCGGCAATATACATTTTTCATATTGCCATTGATGGTAAAGCATTGGCAATTGGTGGCAATATTATGTCAACATCTAATACGCATTAAAAAGTTAACCCTAAATAAACACTTAATTGCCAATAAATTTTACATGCAGGCGAATTGCCGGCAAGCATACAAAAATGGCGGCATACCAATCCTGATTAAATAAAGCATGCCTTTTTGTTGCAGGCAAATAAATATTGGATTTTTGAAGGCAAACCTTCAACGCATATTTATACTTTTCAAACCATATTATTAACATTGGTATTTAACTAACATTCGAGCAATTTTTTTGATCTGTTTTATTTATAATAGCGGCTAAACAACATTATTTTATGCTTTTTTACATAATTTAAAGGAAATGGCCTTTTCCTAACATTTTATTGATACAAATCATGCAAATAAAAATTAAGTCAAACAAAATGTTTATTATGTATTTTTGAGAGAATAAAAATAAAATGATGGTAAAATTAGCTAGGTTAATTTCGACGATTTCGACCGAAGGTGATAAATTCAAATTTCCCGCTTAGCCGAAATACAAGATTTGACAATTTGACAGATGAGGCAACCTTGCTTTTGTTTGGCCGCTTTGTGCAATTGTTTTCTACGTGGTTTTCTAGCTTTTTAGTTTCTTTTTAAAGAAAAGAGTTTTTAGTAGACATAATTAAGTGTATTCATTACCTAATTAGTGTGTGTGTGTGTAATTAATTGGTGATGGCTAGTCAAGAAGGCGGGTTATTCAAGTAGACTGTTAGGAGCTGTAAACATTTTGTTTAAAACCTTTTAAATTTGTAGTTACCTAAAAAATTATATGAAATCAGGGAGTTGATTTAATTAAAAGTTTGTTTTTTTTTTGACATTTAACTCCTTTAAAATATTTCTCCCTATGTTTTGGATCTGAAAATTGAGTGTAAGTATCCCTTAAATACTTACTATTTTAAAGTGTTTTCTTTTGATTTACTATCTTTTTTTTAAATTTTATTACATACTTTTTATTTATTTTTTCGTTTATTGTTACCGTATAAAAATCTATATTATGTAATTTTTTATTGATAAAGTTTTCCTGCCTTTTTTCTCATTTTTTTCGATTACAAAATTCTAAATATGTTATTTAACTTTTGTGACCTTCAACTTATAAAACTTGCAATACTTATTTAATGATATATGCCATTATCCTAAACGCATTTTTTGCCAATAACTTATTAATGATGGATGCCATCATTCTAAACGCATTTTTTTCATCATAACTTGTTAATGACGGATGCCATCAGATTATCTGCAACACGTGGCCTAATAACGGCCAATTGCCCACTTTCGCGTCCTTTTGATACATTTTTGCCAATGCCTTGCCATTAAAGAGTGTTGGTAATGCCAATAAATTAAATGTACAACGCCGGCAAAAATGTTATATGGGTTAAGTTTTAATTTATTAACCTTTGGTACTGGTACCTGTCAAAGCCATTATGATTTAAATTTTATGATCTACTATTGCTTCTAACTATGTTGGGAGCATGCACCGACAAACTTTACAAATATCAAAGGTCTGCCGCTCACGGGCTTTTACTCTTATAGATAAGAATGGATTTAGCTAAACGCAGATTTAAAGTTAAAATTCCATTATCTGCCTTTGCCTTATCAGCATCGCCATAAAAGGTCGCCTGGAATATAAATGGGTCTAAATTTTCACTACTAATGTTGTTAGGATGCGGCTTATCCCTAAAACATATTTTACCCTAATATCGACTTTTCTTCAGTGATGTGTAAGCGGTAATATATGGTTTATTAATTACTGTTATCATTTATATATGATCGCGGTAATTTTACCCAAATAGTAGCAAAAACTGATTAATTATTTTTTTATCTTTGGACAATCCACGAAGGCTGGAAGCCTAAGTACTAACGTACCGTGGGAGTCTTAAGCGAGGTAAGAGGAAGTTTGTTAACACGGGACTTAAAAACTTGTAGATTTGTAGGAGGAAAGACCTCCGCTGATGGCAGTAGGTTCCACAGTCTAGAAACTCTAGGGATAAAAGAACGAACGAAATGGGAAGTTCTGGGCCTGTCCAATTGAACCGTATAGGGATGCATACGCGTGGCACCACGAGTTTCTCTGTTGTGAGCTGCAAAGAAGAAAGTCTTTGAGTAATTAAAGGATCATTAATAAGACGAACAGCCCCTTCTTTGAATGGCATCATGAATGCTGAGGGTTGTAGGGGCTGCCATTCCCCAGACATGAGAACAATATTCAGAGAGGGTCGAATTCGGGACACATACAAAGTGTATAAATTGGAAGGAGAAAAATACTTTTTGGCTCGGAAAAGAAATCCAAGCTTTTTGAAGCCGCGGTGGCTATGGATACAATGTGTTTATGCCAGTTAAGGTTATTCTCAAATGTGACGCCCACAAGGTTAAATGTGTCCCCGCTCTGCAAAACCTGGCCACTTATAAGCAAAGGATGAGTGTTTGATGATTTTTTCGCGACAAGGAACATGATTGTGTTTTGGATGCATTAAATTGAACGAGATTTTTGGCGCCTCAATCCAAGATCAAATTAAGATCCTGTGAAAGAGATATCTGCATCGCCTTGCGTTTGCTTTCCAAGTCGGGTTGAGAGATTGGTTTGGGAACCTGAAAAGTGGAGTGAAGGGGACTATCGTCAGCATAACTATGAATGGGATTGGTTGTGGAAGAAAGAAGGTCGTGGATGTGAAGAAGAAACAAAGTTGGTGCTAGTACTGAACCCTGAGGCACTCCAGCATTAATTTCGTGAAAGCTTGAAGAGTGGCCATCAACAATGACTGATATACGTCGAGTAGAAAGATAACTGGAGAGCCAAGAGCACAGTTTAGTTGGAAGACTGTAGGAGGGAAGTTTATTAAGAAGTGCGTCATGCCAGACTTGGTCGACAGCTTTAGATATATCAAGAGCAACGCAGAGCAATCATAATTTTTTAAGAAAGTATTTTTTTTTTTTAAATAGCCTTTAGTTAAAGATTAGGAATACTATATCAGGTAAAATAAATTAATTTTTATTTAATATAAACCAGTAATAATCTAAGATCCGGCTGCTGGAATCTGCGAATAGCTGTTTTTTAATGATACCCTCTTTTTGTAAATAATCCGTAGTAGTAGAATACATTACACCATGGTTGCCTGGCCTAAGTTGGTTGCAAGTACCTTTAATTAAATTTATGGTAATTAATTCTTGTTAATAAATTGCAGATATATGTTTTTAAAGTAAACCCAACATCATTTGAAAAAAAATGATGAAAGAATTAAAAGAAAATGGTTGTTGGTGTTTTGAAATCTTTTTCAGTTTTTTGTGTACTCCAGGGATATGAAATTCAGTAAATTGTATTTGATTTATCGAAAATTAGGCAAAATGCGAAAAAAGTTTAATAAATAAAACAAAGTTCTTTACTTGCTTAATATAAATTTAAATAAAAAAAACTTTTATAAAATTCAGTAGCGTAATTTTTTGTCAGGAATATTTGTTGAGGTACTGCCAGAGATGCCACTGGATTAGGTAAATTTATTTAAATTTGGTCCCAATAAGCCTTTTGAATAAATAAAAATAAATTAATACCACTGCCAAATTTGATTAAAATCGGATAAGAAGTATTGAAGATATTCACAAAAAAAAAGGTTTAAGAAGAAATTTAATTCCTCTGTATCTGAAAAAACAAATTTTGAAACAATGTTTATATGAACTATTCCTGATGTTTTATGATGTATAGAATACGCCCTTAAATTTTCTTAACAATATTCTGTAACACCCCAGCAAACACTATTTGCCGGCAATGTACATTTTCATATTGGCATTGATGGTAAAGCATTGGCAATTGGTGGCAATATTATGCCAACATCTAATACGCATTAAAAAGTTAACTCTAAATAAACACTCAATTGCCAATAAATTTTACATGCAGGCGAATTGCCGGCAAGCAAACAGAAATGGCGGCATACCAATCCTGATTAAATAAAGCACGCGTTTTTGTTGCAGGCAAATAAATATTGGATTTTGAAGGCAAACCTTCAATGCATATTCATACTTTTAAACCATATTATTAACATTGGTATTTAACTAACATTAAAGCAATTTTTTTGATCTGTTTTATTTATAATGGCAGCTAAACAACATTATTTTATGTTTTTTACATAATTTAAAGGAAATGGCCTTTTCATAACATTTTATTGTTAAAAATCATGCAAATAAAAATTAGGTCAAACAAAATGTTTATTATGTATTTTGGAGCGAATAAAAATAAAATGATGGTAAAATTAGCTACGTTAATTTCGACCGAAGGTGACCAGCTTTGTGCATTTGTTTTGTACGTGGTTTTCTAGCTTTTTAGTTTCTTTTTTAAAGAAAAGAGTTTTTTAATAGACATAATTAAATGTATTCATTACCTAATAAGTGTGTGTTGTGTGATTAATTGGTGATGGCTAGTCGAGAAGGCAAGATATTAAAGTAGACTGTTAGGAGCTGTAAACAGTTTGTTTAAAACTTTATTAAAAGTTTTAAAGACGTGTTAATAAAAAATATTATATATATTTAATAGTTTTTTGACATACCGATAGATGGCGTAATGGACAATAAACTACTACGTTTCTGCAATATCTTCGCTTTTTATCGTCTAAACCGTACCCATTAGACAAAAATAATCCGAGAGCGGTCTGCGGTAGGTGATCACACTTAGCTTTGAAAGAAATTTCTTCGGCTAGTGAAAAATCTGCATCTCCAAGCTGGACAGTGTTCCGAGAGATGGTACTTTGCATTGCAAGGAAATTGCATGCAGTAAGGAGTTTTTTCCTATTTTAATCTTCAAATAAAATATCGCATCATTTTAGCTTTTTAAAAAAAGTATATGCGACAATTTTCGTCAATAAGACGTCAGCTTGCTGCTTGGGAGTATCTGCATTTGCCCACTTTCGACTTTTTGTTATCTTTTTGCCAATAACTTATTAATGATGGATGCCATCATCTTAAACGCATTTTCTTGCCAATAACTTATTAATGACGGATGCCATCACTTTATCTGCAACACGTGGCCTAATAACGGTCAATTGCCCACTTTCGCGTCTTTTTGATACCTTTTTGCCAATGCCTTGCCATTAAAGAGTGTTGGCAATACCAGTAAATTAAATGTACAACGCCGGCAAAAAATGTTATATGGGACCCTGTATATTACCAGCCAAAGATTTGTAGGAAAAATTATTTTAAAAAGGATTATTAATTAAAATATTCTACAGAAACCACCCTGTCAAATTAATAAGATATCTCAAAAATCAAAAGAAAAGAGAACAATATTTTTATAGTAATTTAAAAATTGTTATAACAGAAGCATTGTTTTAAGAATTTTTTTTTTTAATTTTCTTGAGGGTAACAATTATTGACTAATACTATTTTTGCAAAAACTGCTTAATCATTATTGTTTTCTAACACTTTTAATAAAAAGTGTTATTTATATACTGCGACCACGGTGTCCCACAATGTATATAATCTAATATTTTTCAACACGAGCAAACTAAATTCTTGAGTAAATCCTTGGCTTTAAACTAAAAGTCAATGTTTGTGTAAAATATTTTCCTTTAGGGACAAGCACATCGTAAAATAGTTCCACTAAAAACTTTTGAGAAGCTAAAGACGTTGATTTTTGAAGCAGCAAAGTTTGGAGTTCAAATTGTTCTTAAAAATTAAATTAAATTAAGTTAAAGTAGAGTTGGTAATGTTTTAAGAAAATAAAATGTTTGTATGTTTTATAGTTAAATTATAAAAATTAAAAAATATATATCTTTTAATTTGTTGTTAATCAGGACAGAAATTAGAGGATAGAAACAAATATCTAAACTTTAGTTTGACCAGTAAATTACCCTCGTACATTATTTGTTTAAACAACCCAATTATTAAATGGTTGTAAGTTACGTACATACTACCTAAAAAAATGGAACCACTTTGATCTATTCCCTAGGTACCGAACTGACCTTGTTTAGCCCTGATGGCCCTACTAACAGGTAGTTCACCTAAAACAAAAAAAAGGAAAACCCCAAAGAGGCCTAAAATTTAAACTAAATACCAACATTTCGGTGGCTACCCGGCTTATTCACTCTTTGTTTGACCTCCGGACAGTGCGGACGTGCGTAGAGGACTACAAAATTCTTCCCGGAGTGGCGGCTAGATGTGCCTTACGGACGTTTTTACCTTCGGGGATCAAGGAAAGATTCACGCTAAATTGACGGCATCTTTCTTCTGGATCTAATCGCTGTGAGCGAAGATTCCTATAAGCTGATGGTATCCTGTTTGGTGTTGAACACGAGGTATTTCTCAAATGGCGGGAAATAGATGGGCGTGCCATGGGAACTGTCACTAGTGAAAGTGAAGTTTATACGTAACACTAGTAGCAGATCTTGGTTTGACAGCCGACAATTTATGCATTGCATCGATTGTTGAATTATTTGTTTTCTTTTAGAATTTCTAGGAGCTACGAGCTCGATTATCCAGATTTTCCGCAGACGAAGCCCTGGAAAGCATAGTCCGGAAGGGGAAGAGTGGTGGATTGGACCTGAAGGGACCAAAACCAAGAAAGAAAAAGAAATAGAATAGAATACCCGGCTTATTAAAATAACAACAATTTAAAAAGTTTTGAGACATAAATCTTTCTACACAAGTAGCTTGTTGATGCTTAGTTTTGGTAAGATCATCTCTAAACTGGTACAGGACTGTATAGTTGCTCTTGAGGAGGTGTGAATTCAAATTAATTATGTAAAACAAAAGTTATGGTAAACAGTTTTATTGTACTAAAACCTGAAAAATTATTCGCTATGTCCTACCTACCAGATCGCACCAATTTTTTCATCATTCTGAAGTATTGATCAGAAAAATAATTAAACCATTGGGCGAAGCCTATTTAGAGTAAATAATATGAAAGAAATTTCACGTGCCCACCGATTTTATCATTTGTCTGACCAATTTCCCAGAATGATAAGAAGATTGGTGCGATCTGGTAGCTAGGACTCACCGAATTATTTTTTAGCTTTTAGTACAATAAAACCGTTTAACATATTTTTTTACAATTTTATTATTTAAGTTTTTAGTTTGTTGTTTTTAGTTGATGCTTAATAGGCCTGGAAGAAGAAAACCTCTGCAGGTTTTGCCATGAAGAAGAAGAAACCGCAGAACACATATATGGTGCTCCTGTAAAGTCCTTTGTCGTCTGCGGTTTGTAAGGCTGGGTGACGAAAAACCTAATGCAGCAACATTTACCAAGGAGCCAGTTTCAAGATTGTGGAATCTGATTTAAAAGACCGCCTAGGATAGTGTGCTCTAACATATGGATGGAGGATACATAATAAACTTGAGCAGGTTGCTGTGTTAGAGGATTACAATCCATCTTCAAGCTAATCTAATCTTATCTAGTTGATACTTCTCATTTTATTTGAGTTCATTTAAAGCCTTACTATAACTTACCAAAACCAACCAACGATTTTATATTGAAGTAGTTGTGGAAAATACGTAATTCGCCATTTTGTAGCGGCGGCCACCTTGGATTTTTTTATAGTAAGCTCTCTTCTACCAACCAAGAACTTTCATTTGATACCCATATTGAAGTAGTTGTAAAAACATATATTTAGTTATTTTGTGCGGCAGCCATCTTTGAATGGATTGCATTTATTTGGGTACACGCCAAAATAAAATTAAAAGTACTAAAAACCAAAAAAATTTAAACAAGTAAAAAGATAATTAAAAATCGACGTTGCGGTGACAAATCTGCCACCGTTGTCAAGATAAATGGAATAAAAATAATAAAAATAAAAATTTACTATTATTTAGGTTTTAAAATTTAAAATTTTTTATGTTTTTTAGGATATTCTGAAAACTTTGACATTAAATGTCAAAATATGTTTGTTTGGTTATAGTGTCATAGTGACATAGATAACTGGTTGCTGGTGTATTAATTGTTTATTTTACAAAAAGGTAAATAGTTAGTTAATTTTTAGTCTTCCTGAAGATACTTCAGTATCAAGCAAAGGCAACCAAGTGTTATTTAAATTAACTAAAATTGATGCTACACAATTATCTTTATTTAATAATATATACGCACTTTCTTTGATTTTGCGTTTTTTAGAACAAGTTTCCTTTGCTAAAATGCTTGAAGCATCCCAGTTTATTCTATGATTGTTATCAAATGCGTGTTGGCTGATTTTTAATTTATAAAATTCTGTGTTCTTAATATATGATCTGTGTTCTTTTATGCGTTTGGCTAATGGTCTACAACTTTCACCTATATAAAACTTATTGCAGTCGCAAGGTATTTTATAAATGACATTTTTTGCATTTTCATTTAAGTTGTATGGTTTTGTTTTTGTTATTTTATATAGGTGAAACTTGTAAACCGTTAGCCAAACGCATAAAAGAACACAGATCATATATTAAGAACACAGAATTTTATAAATTAAAAATCTGCCAACACGCATTTGATAACAATCATAGAATAAACTGGGATGCTTCGAGCATTTTAGCAAAGGAAACTTGTTCTAAAAACGCAAAATCAAAGAAAGTGCGTATATATTATTAAATAAAGATAATTGTGTAGCATCAATTTCAGTTAATTTAAATAACACTTGGTTGCCTTTGCTTGATACTGAAGTATCTTCAGGAAGACTAAAAATTAACTAACAATTCACCTTTTTGTAAAATAAACAATTAATACACCAGCAACCAGTTATCTATGTCACTATGACACTATAACCAAACAAACATATTTTGACATTTAATGTCAAAGTTTTCAGAATATCCTAAAAAACATAAAACATTTTACATTTTAAAACCTAAATAATGGTAAATTTTTATTTTTATTATTTTTGTTCCATTTATCTTGAGAACGGTGGCAGATCTGCCACCGAAACGTCGATTTTTAATTATCTTTTTACTTGCTTAAATTTTTTTTTCGTTTTTTTAATACTTTTAATTTTATTTTGGCCTGTACTCAAATAAATACCATCCATTAAATGAATCCGCCAAACTACACAACATATCTTCAAGCCATCTTTGATTTTATTTTTTTCATAGTAAGCCTATTTTACAAATTAAGCCCTTTCATTTAATACCCATTTTAAGGAAGTTGTGAAGAAAATATGTAATCCGCCATTTTGTGGCGGCAGCCATATTGGATTTTAATTTTTTCATAGTGGGCTCTATTTTACCAATCAAGCTCTCTTTAATAACCATATTGACGTTGTAGTGAAGTAATATGTAATCCAAGCGCGCAACTAGGATTTAATTTTTTGTTTTATCTAAAGAATCAGACACGAAAAAATGTTGTTTTTTAGTTAGCCTTTCCCAGAAAAAATCAAAACCTTAAAGGCAAATCCTCCATTTATATTTTTTTCGTGAATTTAAACAAATTTTTTGACAAATATCAAATTTTATAAAATTATCAATTTTCTTTCAAAAACTATAGCCAGTTAAAAAATTTTTACTCTACAATTTACATTTTTTTATGCGAGACTTTCAAATGCCTCTATTTACAAGAAAAGGGCAGATATTTTCGTAAACTTAATATTAAAAAGTTTTGCATATAGTGCGAACTTAAGTAGACACGCTGTATGTCCTAAATTTTCTTTAATATTTATTCTGTTAACATCCATTTTTAATACATATATTTTTTCAATGCCTACATATACTAAGTGACATAGAAATCCGAACACCCAGTTTAAATGGTTTTATTTTATTGAAATTTAGTGAATTTATTTATCTTACTGTAAATAACAATTGATAAAATGTTCAGCCTTATCAGTTCAACATTCCGGTTTTTATACTGTTTTTTTTTTAATTCACTAACGATCTAAAAATGAATATTGCAGCCGCAGTAAAGATCCAAATTTGGCGGATTTTGGTTGTTGACATTCTTTACGATTGGTTACGATGCCTAGAGTACGAAGACCTGTACGATTTCGTCAACTTAATGAGTTTGATAGGGGCCGTATAGTGGAACTTCGGGAAGCTGAACTTTCTTTTCGGGAAGCAGTTAGAGTGGAAAGAAGTGTAGACACTGTGGTTAGGTGTTGTTAGACATGGCTTCAAGAAGGCCGTACACAAAGAGCAAGGGGCACTGGACGCCGCCGTAGAACAACAGACCATGAAGATCGCCGCCTAAGATTATTGGCCTTAAGGGACCGTTTCTTCACTACCAGGTCCATTGCAATGAATGGTTTGCAGAACACGGAAGACCTATTGGCATGCGAAGTGTTTACCGACGAATGAGAAGTTTTCGCCTGTTTTCATACCGGCCACACTGGGTCCTCCCTTTAACTCGAGAACACCGACGTAATCGCCTTGAGTGGTGCAGACAACGGTCACTCTGGGATCAGGAATGGAACAGTATTGTCTTTAGTGACGAGTCTCGATTTTGTTTAGGCATGCACGATGATCGAGCCAGGGTTAGAAGGCGACGTGGTGAAAGGAGGAATCCACAGTTTTTTATTGAAAGACATGTTCATCACACTGTTGGAGTTATGGTTTGGGGTGCTATAGCTTATGGCTCCAGGTCACCTTTAATCTTCATCAGAGGTAACATGAACGCGCAGCGTTATATACAAGAAGTTCTAGAACCCCATCTTTTACCCTATCTTGACACTCTGGCAAATCCAACTTTCCAACAAGATAATGCCCGACCACATGTTGCAAGAGTCACAATAGACTTCTTTCAACGTAATGATGTCACATTGTTACCATGGCCACCAAGATCTCCCGACTTATCCCCAATTGAGCACGTGTGGGATATGATGGGTAGGAGATTGCTCAATTTGCAACGTCCTCCTCAGACTCTAGAAGCACTTCGAGAGGATTTGTTGGTTGCCTGGAATGAGATACCACAGGAGGACATTGACCACCTGATCAGAAGCATGCCTAGGCGCGTTGGAGAATGCGTAACACATCGGGGTGCATCCACACATTATTAAAGGTAAAAGGGCTTTAAACCAATGCAATCATTTTGAAATTTTTATCATTTACTTATTATGCTTCATTAAGTACTTATACAAAATTTTATTAAAATAAAACCATTTAAACTGGGTGTTCGGATTTCTATGTCACTTAGTATATTTATTCTGTTAACATCCATATTTATTACATATATTATTTTAAATGTCCACATATTCTCATTAAAAACCGAATACCTTTTTTTCCTGTTGGATTTTTCTTCTAATTTAGTTTTCGATTCCAATCAGAAAAGGGTCCAACTTATCGGAAAATATGGGTTTCCCAATAAATAAATCCCTTGAACGGATATATTTTATCGCTTATCCCCATAGGTATTCCTTAAGTATTTACATAGGTTCGTAAGTATTGAATTAGATAACAGACACGACAGTTTTATTTATATATCCAGATATATTACCATATTTTCCTTTGAACACGCGGTTGCTCTATAAAATTTTGAATAAAGAGCAAAAGCTCAACATGAGATTTACATTTCCGGGGAATTTTAAAACATATTGGAAGAGAAAAAGAGTTTAAAATAAAACTTAAAAAAAAACTAAACCGATTTTAAAATAAATAAAGTAACTAAACATTTAAAAATAATGAATAGATAAAATTAAAAACATGAAGTCGGGTAATAATGTGCGCTAAAGTACAAGATGTTAACAACTAAACAAACACATGCTTTCTATACTTTAGTACCAATTCTTATTACCAAACTTTATGATTATGATTTTTTCTATTTATTATTTTTAAAATTTTTGTTAGTTTATTTATTTTATGTTTTACCCATCTATTATTGATCTGTAATACCTTAGAAACGGAATATGTTATGGTAGCAATAATACCTGCTATCACACCTAGGGCATTATAAGCGGGCATTATGATAATGCCCGCTTATGATGCCCTAATGCGCTAATATGGAAATTTTATTGCTTATCCAATTTTATTTCTCTCACAATAAAGATCAAGTTTATACAAAAATAATTTTATGACTTTGTGTATCAAGTAGATATCATCAGGAGCCTTCTTTATAAATTTTAATATTTGTTCTCTTTCCAAAACTTTAGACTTCTTCGGGACGTATCCTTTCGACTTAACTTTTAAATAATTAATAGTTTAAAAAACTAAAAAACCACGCTTTTATATGCAACCGAACTAAAAATTAAAAAATAATTTTTCATTAAAAAAATATTTTCACTTCATAGTAAAAAGCGTGGGGTGCTTAATATATTAAATGTTATAATTATTATATTTGCCAATATCTATGATGGAAAAGTTATGAAAAAATAGTAAAATGCACCCCACGCTTTTTACTATGAAGTGAAAATATTTTTTTTAATGAAAAATTATTTTTTAATTTTTAGTTCGGTTGCATATAAAAGCGTGTTTTTTTAGTTTTTTTAAACTATTAATTATTTTTCATTTTTTAGTTCGTTATATTGCACAAAATTCTTAATATAACAGTAAATTAGAACATACTATTTAATTAAGCAGCAAAAAGAAAATAACCAGCCCCTTATGAAATGACAATGGTAGCAAATTTTAAAATTTGCAAAAGATTGCAACTCACTAAAAAAATTTCTTCTTCATTAAGTAGCAAAGTTTCAAATTTTGCCAACAGATGGCAATCCAGGTAATGTTTGGACCGTTGCCAACATTTTGCAATCCACTAAAAATTGTCTTCTTCATTTAATAGCAAAGTTTAAAATTTTTCCAACAGATGGCATCCTAGGTGTTGTTTTTATAATATAATAGAATTTTTTTCCTGGCGATTAAAAAAAAGATAAAGGGATACTGTTTGCAGATTACTGCATTGTCATGGGTCCTTAATACGTGTGCAAAGTTTCAAAGAAATCGAATAGCTGGAAGTTGGTTAAAATTAGGCTCAAAGATTCCGTTACATAGGCAGCCAGATAGATAGTTACAACCCAAGTTAATAAAAGCGTGTTAAAAAGATATGAGACGATGATATTGCGAAATGTCTATATTTTCATAGACCATCAACGTAGACCTTAGGGTGGAATACTTGGTCCAGAGAGAGTTCGGACTGTATTTTTCCGACTAAAAATAATAAAGTTTGTTAAACATATGTATTAAAATAAAATCAATAACTTACCAGTTCCTGAAAATATGCCATTAAAACGGTTTCGGTTATTTGAAGAATTGCGTTCGCATCTTTCCAAATACCAAATATGCCATACTCCCGATCATACTGTTGCCTTGATTTAACTGGCAAAAGATTTTCGGTCGCTTTTATGGCCTTTTCTCTTATATTTTGTGGAATTTCTTCCATTTTGAGAAAATCGTTAAATAAAAATGCCAACTGAGTAACTGATAGAAACATCAAAGTCAAACTTAACACCAGTCATTATCTACTTACGTATACAGGTACAGGTGCAACTTATTTTTTATATTGCGAATAAATAATGTAATTAGTCATTGAAAAACTCTTTTTGGGTAAAACATGAAGCATTAGTATGCAACCACGGGCTTTACTGGACTATAATGCCCATAAGGTCGATTTCGACCTTCAGGGCATTATAGTCCTAGTAACGCCCTTGATACATAAATAGCTATTAAAGTCGGTTTAGTTTTTTTTAAATGTTAATTTTTTTAGTTAATTATTTTATTAATATTAAAACGGTTACCATACACTAAAAAACACTACTAATGCCTAGTACCCTTTTCTCTTACATAAATTGTTCGCACAGAACGGCAATGCTTTATCTAATAGGTATAAATTGAGAATTAGCTAAATGACAATCCATCACAATAAAAAAATTACTACCTTGATTGTTCGAACAACCAGCCTAAATTAATATATGAGCATATAATTACTAGAGGCAGCTATGACATACGTCTGACAGAATAAAATTAGTCTAGTACCTTTCTCTTTCGCGATCCTAGGGTGATTCTTAACCCTAACTTTTGAAATTATTGCTAGGAACAAAGAAATACTTGTATTATTTTTTGTAAAAAGGAACCAATAAACAAGTTATGATGATCTTTGGAATGTATTAGTACTCTATTATTCCTTGTGATTGTATATCAGTTTACTTGATACTCACTACGATTTAAACCAAATTATTTCGGACACAAAAACAAGTGTTCTATTTTTTACTTAAAAAGAGGTGTAAGAAAGGTATGGGAAGCACCGCCCAGCGGGTAACGCCGTCCACCGACATAATGTCTAAACGCAACGTCTAATCAACCCGATATCTACTTAATACAAACATTAAAGCTAAAATGCTAACTTAGTTAAATTGCGCTCCGCGAAACTGCTTTTAATCCTTTAGTGATTGAAAAACGTTTTGGATGCAAGTTGATGTATTTTTCCTTCTGTGAAAATTCAAACGTTACTACGATACCTAATTATTAATTTGCATCATTAATAATATATCAAAATAAAGGTAATTGATTGTATTTCATTGTGTATTATTAATATATTATGTTTTGTAAAATTTTTTAAAAAAATTACAATTTTAAAGAAAAATTGCGTTATCGGGTAAGACCGCCTAAAGAAAATTGCCCAAAGGTGGTGGTATTTGCCTTTTAACTGTGTAGATATTTAAAATGTTATTAAAAATGTTTTCAATCACTCACCTTATTCACCCTAGGTGGGCGGCGTTACCCAACATCTCGGTTTCTCCGCTCATTGGTAGGGTCTTTAAAACGTAAGTTTTTTTTTACTGAAAACGTTAAGTAATTCAAAAATTAAGCAAACCATAATATAAACAATAGATTTAAGGAATCAATGCCACGCCGTTTTTAATAGAGACCAATATATTACTGACACTTTATAATATTCAAATTCGCTTAGGTGGGCGGGGCTTCTCAGACCTCCCCTGAATGTTACGTTTTAAATTTTTACTTTAGCTTAAAAATTTAAATTACGTCATTTTATCTAAAATGTCGGATATTGGATGCCCGTTCAATTCTAAAAATATCTTTTAAACACTTTGCTAAATTCTTGAAAACAGAGGCAGTTCTCTCTTAGTGTCAACTCACTGTGTCACAGGCCTTTGGACAAAATGGTACCAAGCCACTGGCTAAACAAAAGTTTTCAAATATTGATACCGAAGAGAAAGGACTGGGTGATAGGCCCTCCCATTAAAACCGACGTAATCTGGTATACAGACGACTCCAAAACAGAGCAAGGAGTTGAAGCAAAACCAAGTACGAAAATAAACTTGGGTCTCGGACAACACCCTACACACCCTTCTAGGCCAAAATTGTAGCCATAGAACAATGTGCTAGGGAAATTATCTGAAGAAGTTATGTGGATAAAACCATAGTAATTTACTTGCACAACCAGGCAGCCATTAGGGCAATCAGTTCATGTAAAATCAGCTCTAAGCTGGTGCGGGACTGCGTAGTTGCCCTGGAAGAGGTGGGTGCGTCCAACACGCTAACCATTGCCTGGGTACCAGGACACGAAGGCAATGAGGAAACGGATAAATTGTCAAAGAAGGGAGCTGGCAGGACAATGGTAGGTCCCGAGTCCTACTGTGGTATTTCGTCATGGGTCATCTATTAGATCATGGATTATGAGGGAATCCCAAGACTTGTGGACAAGTACACCAGGACAGAGTCAAGCGAAAGTATTCATTAAGGGTTAGTCGCCAAAATTTACGAAAGACCTTCTGAATTATAACCAAAAGCAGTAAGAATAATAGTGGGTCAATTAACAGTTCGTTACAGACTAAATAAACACCTGGAAACCATGGGCCTGGCAGAAGGTACCCTGTGCAGGTTCTGCCAGGAGGAGAAGTACCCGAAGAACATGTATGGTGTTACTGTAAAGCCCGATGTCGTCTGCGGTTTACAAAGCCGGGTGAAGAAAAACCCAAAGTGGCTGTGGAGTCTGATTAAAAAGACCGGCTTGGACAGCGTGCTCTAACCTATGGACGGAGGGCACACAATAAACCTGAGCAGGTTGCGGTGATAGAGGATATACAATCCACTTCCTAATCTAATCTAATCTAATCTAGTGTATTTTCACATTTTTTTACCATTAAAATTTGTGATCTATTTCTGCTATTGTAAAGTCCATCCTTGGTCATACTGAATATATTTTTTTAATATCTTGCACATGGCAATATGGCCCTAAGCGCTCACACTTTTTTTACAATACAGGTATTTTTCTTTGGTTTATTATTGTTTTAGGATCATAATAAAAATTATTTTTAACTCTTTAGTTCGATGTGCTTATAAAGCATGTTTCTTAGTTTTTTAAACTATATTTATTTTTTCCTTTTTAGTTTAACACGCTATGGAAGTGCGTTTTTATTTTTTAAATTTTATAGATTTTTCGCCTTTTAGATCAATTTATTGTCAAAAAAAAAAAAAAAAAAAAAAAAATGAAAGGTATTAGAACCCACGACCGGTGAATCCGATGTTAGCGAACACCCCGGCTTAACCCGCTCGGACATCGAACGAAGTTAAAGTGGTGAGATAGACTAACAGTAATAAGCCACCTGCTCTTAGTCTAAAGAAGAGTTACATACAAACATACATACATACAAGTAAAGCTAATAAAAGTGGGTTTAAAATAGTACCTGACGAATGGATCACAGCTGTTTACAGTGCCAAGAGTTCGTGATGGCAAATTTTTGGCCTTTAGCAATGAAACAAGCAGCTTTTCGGTGGAAGGTTCATATCTTAGGGAGAACCAGATCCTGCCTATATGCCCATCTGGCCAAGATAGTTCATCCAAGTCAAGCGTGCTCTTGTAGAGCGCTGGTTCAATAACGCCCAATCCATAGCAGCCTGAAAAAAATAAAGGTCAATATAGCACATTGTTATTTTTTTATTATTTAAGAATTAAATATTTAATTACACCAAAACTGTCAGTAGTTTACTATTTTGAGACCTGGTATAGCTTTTTATTCGGTCTTTGAAAATATGCTTTTTAATCAATATTCGAATCAGACGACCCTTGGATTCGACGGAAATAAATTCAATCTTTCCAATTTGATTTGAATCCTTTAAACCAGTTACGACTTTATCCGGAGAAATAGGAAAAAAGGCCATTTCCTAAAAAGTTAATCTTGGGAAATTTGTCTCCCTATTAAAGGTTTTATTATTTAATTTTGTAAATCTACTTACAAACTGTAGCATCAGCCAAAACTTTTAAACATTAATATGCTTAGCTCTTTGTGATTAGAATTTTTCATTGTTTCGGAACACCCCGTAGAAAAACAAAAATCCTCGTTAGTTAAAAAAATAAAAATATACCACTTGTCCACTAATTATTGGTACACATAAAAACTACACATTTCTTATGTCAAAATATTAAGATTAAACCACACATCCTTATTTCCAAAAGTTTATGTCAATTGAAAATAATACTTGTAATTTACTACGATACTTTTAATACGTTTCTAAAATTGTAATAAAGTTTTGTGATTTAGGGGTTTTTTGACATGATAAATTTAAATATAATAATCATTTTTATGTGTTAACTAACTACTACAACTACAATCTGTATTTTATTAAAGCTTATACAGGGTTAGTTCTGGTTAGTTCTGGTTAATTCAAAAATCGATCACGAAACTTAAGGGGGTGATTCTACTTACTACTACTACTACAAAGTAAGGGTACAGCTTCATATAATTTTTTTCAAAATGTCATTCGTTTTCGAGTTACAAGCCGTCAACGTTCAATTTTTATTTTGTTTTTCGCCATTTTGCATTTATTTTTTAACCAATTCAGTAGATATTTGGCACACAAATCGAGCTTTGCCGATTCTAAAATTTTAAAGCATAAGTACTTTCTTTAAATACCGCCAGAGGGCACTTTACCTAAAACTTAAAATTTATTTACATCATAACTTTTATTTTGACAGATATCGCAAAGCTGGGGCGCCATTTTATAGACAATCAAAAACTTAGAAAATAAAGTACTCTTTATTAAAGTCGATAAACCTCACGGTTTAGGTACCAATAGACATCAAAGTTTTCATCAATTTCAATCAAATTACCTACAGACATACAGGGTGTCCAGTAACTCAACCGAGAAATTTTGCAAGGTGATTCCACAACAGAAAATAAGAGAAAACATATAAACCTATGTCCTAAACGTCTTAGTTTTGAACTACGGTATGTTAAATATTTAAAAAAAAAACTTTTTTTTTTAATTTTTAACACCCCGTAGTTTAAAAACTAAGACGTTTAGGACATATGCTTATATGAAGTTTTTTTTCTATTTTTTGTTGTAGAATCTTTTGTTTAAGTTTGTCGGTTGACTTACTGGACACCCTATATTGTATGTAGGTAATTTGATTGAAATTGATGAAAACTTTGATGTCTATTGGTACCCAAACGGTGAGTTTTATCGACTTTAAGAAAGAGTACCTTATTTTTAGGTTTTTGATTGTCTATAAAATAGCGCCCCAGCTTTGCAATATCTGTCAAAATAAAAATTTATGATGTAAATAAATTTTAAGTTTTAGGCGCTTAGGAGAGATAGACTTTTATAGTAATTAATTATTCCACTTTTTTTATGTGGGGAAAACGTGATAAAAGAATAATACACTATTTGAAAATTAAATTTTTCTTTTTTAAAAATATTAGAAACTAAAAATTTTAACTATGCTTTGAAGGGTAAAATATTGTTAGTAGATGTCACCTTTAGATCAATTTGTAATAAAGTGTCTATACCTGGTTGCAGAAAATATTTTAAAAAACGATTAAACTAATGAGGGTTTAGAATGTTTAACAAAACGCCATATTTAAAAAAAACGTTGTCGTAAAACTGCTTATTAAATTAATTAAAGGTATTCCGTTTTACTAGCTTAATTGTTTAATAAAAAGTTTTGTGTAAATGGGAATTAAAACAAAATAATTAAAAGCAGAGTAACAAGAGTTTCTAAAGAAACCCCGACGCAATTTTTTAAAGCAATGCAGATGTTGCCATAGTAATACTGAGAAAACACCTAAATTTTCTTTATTTGGAATATAGCCTTTTAAATGGTAGTGCAGCTATAAATAAAAAAAATCGTTTCCTTCTTTTAGGCACCTGTCTAAGTATTTTGTAAAAACTTTGTATTCATGTTAAATAGTTTTAAAAATATTACTTTTTTAAGATTTATTTAATATTTACCGGATAAAATAGTAACTTTTTTGAAGGTTCTTAGAATTGTCTGTATTTCTTGATGATAATGGCTTAAAAATATTGTCGGCACGGTAGCGGTAAATAGACGTTTCATTGCGGATGACAAGATAGAAATAAATTTATTTTTAAAATGAACTCCGCACAATTTAAAATTCATCAGATTTTTTCCAAAAATCCTCTCTTCCGGCAGACTTAAGCCCGACCTATGCGCTAAAAAATAAGTTTTTAACATAGAAAAACCATCCACATAATTATCCACATTTTTTTTTTTTTTTGTAAATAGAACTTACTACATCAAGAAAATACTTTTAATGCATTTTATATTAAAAAGTATTATGGTTACGTGAACATTAGTGTGCCCGATATTATCTATAGCGTGCATATTAACATGTACGGACTAATTAAAAATAACTTTAATATATTACAAAATATCAAATTTATATTCCACATTAAACGGTAAAAAAATTAAGAAGACACTTTACTAACACTTTAATAATAATAAAAAATAAAAGTTCACAAACAACTAAAAACAATTAACTAACTTATGCTCACGTTCTATACCAACAAAAATATGGGACTAACTGACACCTAGATGAGCATTGGGTCACGTACTAAATCGTGGGGTGTATATCCACCACGCAGTGGGAGGGACCATAGTGGTGAGCGATTTCAACGAACACGCTTAGTTTCGCATCTGGGTATTCTGATAATTTGTGCCTGAGTCACGTTATAGCTTCCTTCGCTCGGCTTAGTGAAGCCCTATCTCATGCAAGGTAGGAATAGGAGAGTCATTGAGCAAAATATGAGCTTTGGTAAAATATTGACGGTCTGCCATCCGCTGGGAATATGGTCCAATAATTTTCCAACACTTTTTATAATGTAATAGAATACAGCGTGTCTTCGGAAATTCTTACCAAATGGACAACTTTTTAATTATTAACTTTACGAAAAAAGTGCTCTTTCATAAAAAGTCCTGCTTGATAAGAACATTCATTTTCACAAACATATTTGTATGTTGGATGTAGAGGGTGGCCTAAAAAGATTTGTTTGCAAATTAAAATACAGGGTATTTCCTAACTATGGTACGAAACTTTAAAGGGTGATTTTTAAATAAAAGTTCTTGGCCGATGTTGCTTCGTTTCTGAGATACATGTTATTTTCTTTCTAAAAGTTTTTTTAAATACGAAGCAAGATACGAAAAAAAATGTACGACAGTAAAATAGTAATTTAGGTAATAAGTGCATAAAGTGATAAAAAATACACTTGATGCATGTGTTAAATACTATGTTTTTTCCACAACCCGACTCGATCGTATAAAAATTTATCAAAATACCATTTTATACATGTTTTATTTATCTAAACTTATTAATTTTAATTTTTGCAGTACAGCTTTTTATTGTAACGAAAAATATAGCCTTCATTTTTTAAGAGGCAATTATTCTCTTACACTGAATTGTATCCGCAGTTGGTTTCTTGTAAAACATTTTTTAAATATTAATACTAAATAGAAAAAATTGCTTTTTAATGTTTCAAAATTATTAGAGCATTACTCTACAATTGTTTCGCCTTTCTAGGGCTTCATCAAGAGTACTTCGTATACTAAACTTTATAGTTTAGTATACGAAGTACTCTTGATGAAGCCCTAGAAAGGCGAAACAATATGTAGAGTAATGCTCTAATAATTTTTGAAACATTAAAAAGCAATTTTTCTATTTAGTATTAAAATTATTCTCTTTATAACTATGCATTTATTATTTAATTTTAGAAAATTTTATGTACTTACTTTTTGTAGAAATAATACTAAAACAGGATAGATTCTATCTTAATTTCTTAGTCATCCAAATTCATTATTACAAATAATTTTTATTAATTTTTATTAAATTTATGTGCAACTTGTCAAATTTTAAAACTCGTGACACATGAACTAAAATGACCAAATCAAAGGTAACTAGACCGTTTGGTTCAGTTGATGTCGCATTTACTGTTAATACATTGCATAAATTGATATTTAGGTTTATTGTAAAAGGCATTGAAACAAAACACTAATTTAAAGTGTGAAAAAAGCTTCGAAGTGTTAAAAAAGTTACTTTTTTAACACTTTATGTAGTGTACTAAAATGGAGTACCTAACTTTATGTTAACGATTAAAAAAATAGCATTGATTTAACGGTCATGGAACAAGTTATATTTTTAGTTACTTTATTAAAAAATATATAAACCATATAAAAGCCAGTGGCGTACATTATTCTCTCAATAATTTTGGCTGTGGTGCCCACTGAGACGCCACTGGACTTAATAAAGTCAATCTAGTATGTATTTAAGATATTTATAAAATACCGATTTTTTAAAAACTTTAATGCTCTGTATCTCAGAAACGAAGCAACTGCGGACGTATGCTTTTAGGGACTTTATAAAATGACATAGAAAACCACTCTTTCAAGTCTTTTTAGACCACACTGAACATCCAACCATCCAACATACAGTTATTTATGTGGAAAAGAAACACTTTTTTATAAAGTTATTAAAGTTTCCCATTTGGTAAGAACTTTCGAAGACACGCTATATAAGAGTTATACCTATATCGTAAAATAATCTACTTATAAAAAAGCTTTTTACCCCCCCTCACATACAAATCATTTTCTGCCTACGACCCTGTAAATTGTGACTGCCAGTTTTTGGTAGCGTAAAAATATTTCTGTTCAATATTATTTTGGTTTTGGGTGCAAAGGTTATAAAGACATCAAATTAATGTATTTAACTTACTTTTTAAAAATTTGTCAACAGTGATTCTATCGCTTATGTAAAAAATACACAAATTTAGTTTATACAGGGTGTCCGGACAAGTAAGGTCATACATGATAGAAGTGATAATGTAAGCCAAAATGATGTTAGTACTTCACATAAAAAATTCTGTCGCTCTTCGTTAGAGTGTTATGAACCCTCAAATTTGGAATTAATAAAAACTTATTTTAATTAGAATTTTTTCAACTAATGCACAATACTAATGATATTTAGGCAACTTAATAACATAACCTCGTACTAATGCTTTTTTCCATAAGTAAACGGCTGTTCAGTAAGTCGGAATTGTACAGGATGGGACGAATTTTTTTCATTTTACGTATGCGCTTCTGACGGAGGTAACAAATTTGAAATTTTGCATTGACCGTTTCATTTCTTCATCTTTTTACAAAATACTTATTTTTATTTAAATAAATATCTTGGACCGTTTAAAAATACGCATTGTAAATAATTAAGATGAGGCAAAATTATACTCATTAAGGGGCTTACAAACATCCTTTTTAATAACTTTAACACATTTTAAGAATGTCCCTAAATCAATAGATTTTTTTATTACATACAAAATGCCTGTATGTGTGGATTTAAAATACAATTTTATGAAAACCGGAACAAGATATCGATTCAAATAAAGTATACCTTTTTGTAAAAAAAAAGATGAATGTCAAATTTGTCATCTCTGTCAAAAATGCATACATAAGATGCAAAAAAATCAACTTACCATGTATAATTCCGCCATTGCCGTTTACATATGGGGAGAAGCATTGAAAAATAAAATTATTTAGTTGCCCAAATATCATTGGTACTGTGGCAACAGTTTAAAAATTATAGTGGTATAGGTCAATAACTTTCTATCAAAGCATAAAGCTTTTTATGTTTTACCCATCTATTATTGATCTGTAATACCTTAGAAACGGAATATGTTATGGTAGCAATAATACCTGCTATCACACCTAGGGCATTATAAGCGGGCATTATAATAATGCCCGCTTATAATGCCCTAATGCGCTAATATGGAAATTTTATTGCTTATTCAATTTTATTTCTCTCACAATAAAGATCAAGTTTATACAAAAAATCAATAACTTACCAGTTCCTGAAAATATGCCATTAAAACGGTTTCGGTTATTTGAAGAATTGCGTTCGCATCTTTCCAAATACCAAATATGCCATACTCCTGATCATACAGTTGCCTTGATTTAACTGGCAAAAGATTTTCGGTCGCTTTTATGGCCTTTTCTCTTATATTTTGTGGAATTTCTTCCATTTTGAGCAAATCGTTAAATAAAAAATGCCAACTGACTATCTGATAGAAACATTAAAGTCAAACTTAACACCATCAGTCATTATTTACTTACGTATACAGGTACAGGTGCAACTTATTTTTATATTGCGAATAAATAATGTAATTAGTCATTGAAAAACTCTTTTTGGGTAAAACATAAAGCATTGTATGCACCACGGGCTTTACTGGACTATAATGCCTATCAGGTCGAAATTTCGACCTTCATGGCATTATAGTCCTAGTAACGCCCTTGATACATAAATAGGTATTTTATATGAAGTACTAACATTATTTTGGTTCACTCTGTCACTCCCATGTCACCCATTTCCAGACATCCTGTATAATGCAACGACTCCATTTTCTCTATTTCTCTATTTATTGATTTTCTCTGTTTCAATTCTTTTAAGTTTTTTTAAAGTATAATTTCCTCTTCGACATAGTTGCGCTTTATTTGGAAAATGAGAAAATTATTTATTTTCTTTGAGTTCGGGTAAATAGAGTTATATTGGCTCTATTTATCCAAGAAAAGAAAATTTCAGGGAGTAATGGATTTATTGATGTCTGAAAAAATTACTACATGGCAATTAAGAGTATTATTTGACAATGAAGGCTAGATTACCTTCTTTTTTGGTAATATTGTGAATTTCCTTTAGCTTAGTTGTTTGTATTGTAAACATAATGGGCGCATTCAAGTTATCCCAGCGGCTGAGATTGCTTAGTTAGAAGTCACTCTGAATGCAAAGCTGATTACTGCTTTTTCGATAGCGGCTGAGTATTTTGCTCAGCTTAAAAATGACCGCTGTCGCTTTTAAAACAGCGGATTTTGATAGTTTAACATTTGATATTTGAAAGGGAAGCTTGGTTATAATCGCGATAAATATTTATTTTACTAATACTTTTAAATATTTTCTTAGTAATAACGTTTGAATCCAAACAATTATTATGGATAAAAACAAATTTGGTCCGGATACCCATTTTTGGTCGTAAATAATGGAGAAAATTATATTATAGAAAATATTAGAGTGTTGGTACAAAGTATAAAAGGTAAGGATAATTTAATATTTAAATGTACTACATATTTTGTAATTTTTTATTAAAATTACCATAGTTTATTAACTATGCTAGTAAAATTTTTAGATAATTCCTTTGTTTATGTTCCTCTGTGTCCCCAAGTGGAACAAATTTTTGGTCTTTTAACTGCGACAAAAACTAACTTAAACAATGAAGATGTGCTATTGATAATAATGATGTAATTGGTAGGTAAATATAGCAGTTTTATGGTCTATAGGGATATTTTGCATCAATTACTTGGTAGATGCTTACAAAGTTTGTCAAACAGTTATCATTACTTACTGTAAACGTATAAATACTTAATATACCTATAAAACAAATGTATGTTATGTTTGAATGTTCACATTTGACCAGCTGTCAACCTTTAAGTTAGCAATGCATTCAGAAAAAATAAAAACGCTGACTAACAGCGGTCTCAGCGTGCTAAGTTGGCTAACTTAGCCGATGGGACCTCCTGAATGTAATCAATGTTTTATTAAAAATGTCAAAGTTCCTTTAATAAAAAATCGGTCATCTTATTTTTATGTTACAACAAAATGACAAGGATATAATAAAAAAAAAAGAAAATAGGCAAATCCAAGGCTCTCTACGAAAAATGCATATTGACAACTTTTTTGTTCTAAAGTGATTCGCAATCAAAATAAATTAAAATATAGTGGAGCACCCTGTATTCAGATTGTATCTTACAATGCATCTGCAAAAACTTAGATGTCAAAAAAGTTAAAATTAATAGTGCCTGAATCTTCGCACATGGGTCAGTGAAACAGTGACGAGGACGAGATTTTTACAGGCTCCGACAGTATGTAGGCGTATTAGCGAGTCGGATCTCAGCAATCGCGTCCTTAAATAAACAAATACAATACAGAAGCGTTTTGTATCTTGTTTACAGTGTGTGATTCATATTGTGATTGTGTCTGGTTTTACACGAAAAAATGTGTTACACCAAGAAATTTCTGGACCAAAGATGGATTTTTTAATATTAGATTTGTGAAGGAGGTTAAATAAATTATTTCCGAAAAGATTACATAGAAAGAGCTTGGAATAAAATAGCAGACCAAGTCAACCTGTCAGGTAAAAAATATTTTATTTTTGGTCTGGTTAGTTCACGGCACTAGTTGACCCGGTGGGATAATCCAAAGGGGTTGTTTTTGCCCCGTCGCGGTCGAGTTTGGGAAATGTCAGCGCTCTCCTATCGACATATGATTTCATTGACTGAGAATGTAGAAAAATTGGCCATAATATATATATATATATATATATATATATATATATATATATATATATATATATATATATATATATATATATATATATATGCTATATGTATGTTCGTCTTTGTGCGATTATCGCCACTTCAAATACGAATATGGGCGTACATACTGTCGAAAGCTCGTCGAATCTCGGTCTCATCGCTGATTCACCGACCCATGTACGGAGTGCCTTATTTAGTTCCAATATCATTTAAATAAAAAAAAACTTTATTTTACAAAGCATCTAGGTAAACTTGTATTACACGACATATAGTATTAAAAATAATAATTTTAAAAGCAGTTTTAAATAAAAATATTGGTATATTGGTAAGTCTACAAAGCCTAATTTTCAATAAAAGTCTTAAAGCTATACACGCCACTAAGTAAATTTTGTTTTCCAAGTCAGGTCTTCTGCATGCAGACACTACATATTATAATTTTACGACATTTAAGGCATATATTTTTCTATAGTGTTTATAAATACTGTTAGCTGTAACTTACTAAAGGAATTACTTCTGTGACTTGGTCCTGGTATAAGCAGGGTGTCCGTATCAATATCCGAGTCATAAGGATTGTCTTGCTGACATTCCAGATCACCAAGAGAATTACTTCGTAATGGTGGTAGACTAAAGTGTATTTCTTTGGTTCTGAAAATTAAAAAATATACATATTTATGATTTCGCATTTTTTTAATAAAAAAAATAAAAGCTCAAATATAACAAGGTATCTTCCCAAAAATCCCTTTGTAAAATTATTTTAAACATACAAATTATTTTTCTGGGTTACTTGTTTTGTTAAAACAAGTATTAAATTATTATACACTAGCGGACTCGTGCCCACTTCTTTGAGCGTTAATATCCGAACGTTTTGTTTAATCATAGTAAAATATAGCCTATACACTCCTGAATAGTGTGTCTTTCTGATTGTAAAATTGATTATATATTAGTATAGATTAACATAGCATTGCAACTTAAGTATATATGACTCTCATTTTCTTGTTTTTATATAAAAATGCCAATTTAAATATGTATGACTCTCACTTTATCAACCATTCTAAAAAACAAATATAATTATGGTTATCTATTGTAAAAAAATATTTTATACAAAACAAACACTGAACAATAGAATCATATTGCGGCACTTGCTTTGAAAGTTTTTTTAAAATAAAATAATAAATAAAAATATATATATTTATTTATAAAGCTGCGTAAACTGTGTTCTTTTTCCTTCTTGAAATAAATATATATTTACAAAAATAAATATGATATTTAACCTAAAGATACTTTTTATTACCTCAGGTTAAAGACAAGTTTGTAAATTTCATTCGTTACAATACGTTCAAATTTAGCTAAAAGACCCTCGTCATTTGTAACATGATTTATTATACCTTATTCAGAAACCCGTAAATGTCATAAAGCTTATTACATTTGTTTGGTAAGAAAATGTTCTACCTTAAGACTTTTAATTATTTTATTTTTTGCTGCCATTTTTTTTTATCTTTATGACATCTCATGAAGGCTTCTGCCTAAATACCAGTATACCTTAGTAATAAAATTAAGAAGTGCCCTTAATGCTTGTTAATATGGTATTAAAAAATATATTTTTCGTGTCTTTTGATTGTACATTTTGTGCTTGGCCTCTGATTTTTAATCCTGGCGCATTGTAGAATCGCAAAAATTTCTGCTTGAAATACAGAGGCGTGGTTTTTCAGTAGGAAGGTCAAATAAGCTTTCCTCCATTTACTTCTAGTTCTTCTTCGGTTTGGACCCGTCCGTATACCAGGTTTGACCTCGATAAGAGGGTTTAGGATTTTCGTTTGCCCAGTTCTCCCTTTGAACTATTGTCACCTGAAAGGGTCTTCTGGGTACGATTTGTGGGGTCATATAGTCCGTCTTTATATCTTTTATGGGACTCCTTATGATATTTTTTATTTACATGTGTCCTGATCTTACATTTGTGTTGCGTAGGTTACTTTTTGGTCAGTACACTAGGGTTAAACAAAAACATTTTTTTCAAATCGTTTTCGGACAGTCTTAAAAATGTGCCTCTGGATGTACGAAAACCCGTGTTAAAATCTGAACTTTTTATCTTCAGGTTCCTCATTGGCTCTGAAATTTGCTAAATATCTTTATTTTATTGTTTGAGTTGTTGAGTGAATTAATAAATCTAAGCATACATGTTTTACATAATTCTAAAACCATAATATATTTATAATAATTTAAAAAAAAATGTTAATATTTAATTTTAAAGTTGTTTTAGCCCTTATTGTATCCTTTGAGATTAAAGTAGCTGGCTCTAACAGGTAATTAATTATTATACTTTAAAAACATAAAAATCACAATTTTTACAAGCTGCCATATTAAAGAAAATAATAGCAAAAATTTCAAACTTTGCAGTTGTAATCAAGGTCAAGAGACTTTCATAATAAGTATCACATAACTACTCTTTTCGTGTAACATTTTTGGGGTTAGTCTCACCCCTTCTAGATGGTTGCAGCTCGGTGGTAAAAGTAACAAAAAAATGTTTCTTCCTAAAGTTAAAAATTGACAGGTCCGAGCGTTTTTCCCTATATAACGTGTGCCCAAAATTAGCTCTGTTTTGTTTTCAAATGGCCACCCTGTATATTGAGCTTTTTAAAAATAATAATTAAAATTATTATATAACATTTTTTTAAATTAATTAACTAAGCAAAACGTCAATCAATGCGTTTTAATTAAGAAAAAAACATCGATAGGGTAATATACCCAAGACAAAGCTATCGTATTTTTATATATACATACCGGGTACATTATAAAATTACATCCCTTTAACTTTTTTATTTTTTATCGTACAAAATATTCAAAAATAACGATTTGTTAAGCTAATTCTGTAGTTTTTGAACTAGTTAGTCCATTTTTATTATATCGTAAAATATACGGGGTACGACAAAGATTATGTTTTTTTTTTAAATCAAAAACCCTATACAGGGTGTCCGGGAAAATGTGGGAAATCTCTCGCACACGTATGGAACAGATGAAAATAACACGACAAGTTCCTATAAAATTTTTTTCTGTTTAAGCCCTCCCTGCGGAGATATGATCCCCTAAAGGGGGCAGCTAGAAATCGATTTTTCGTGAATAACTTTTAAAGCGCTCTGTATAATTTGATAATATTTTAGTACGATGAATACTAGTAAAGACCTCTTAAAAAGTGCCCTTGAAACTTATGTCGCTTCTTTAGTTTGCCAGGGACGGATTAGTTTTCGCACATTATTGATAATATTTTTTACGCCACGTATGGTGAAGACACAAAAAATATGTTTTTGGGTAGTTTAAACCTTTTGCTAAAAAAAGGTACTCTTGTTTGACATCGATAAAATGAGCCGTTTTCGAGTAAAAAATTATTTTAACAATAAGAGTTTATTTTTGTTTAATAATACAATATTTTTTTTCTATGTAATTTGTAATTTTTGATTCAGTATTGAAGTCCTCTCGTAGCAGGTAAGGAATTTGTTGCAAATGTTGTTATAACCACTTCCGGTTATACCGAAAGCTAATGTCAACTTCCTTATTTTAAATAAAACACCCTATGTATTATTTATTTTTAGAATCTGAATAAAATTCTAAACATAATTTATGTATAATGTTCTATAACTAAATCCAACCGTTTATGACTTATTTTAAATTTTATGTAAAAATTTAGTTTGCAAGCCATTACATAACCATCAATTTTTTTAAATAAAAGCCTTTAATATGAGTTGGGGTTGGGTTCCTTGTAAAGAAAGAACTTCTTTAGTAGACTGTATCGATATTTTCACAATTAATAAATACAGAGTGTATAAAATAATTAATAGTTTAAAAACATTACTACAAAAATCCTAAAAGCCTATTTTTTTTAAATTGGAACCCTATCTTTTATTACCTTATTCTATTGGCGATTTTAACTACCGATAGGGGCGCTGTCAAACGTAAACAAGGTCGAAAGAAGTAGCTAATATGCAGGTAGCTAGCTTTGGTCCTGTTACTGATTTCAGGTATTAAAACGGTTTAAAATACTGTTAGACATACAAAACACCATTTTATTAAGATGATTCTCTAGTATCTGTATCTTTTTTCTTTTAAGATATACAGGGTACGACAAGAAGTATGATTTTTTTACCTTTATAGATAAAATAATTTTTACAAAAATACCATATTTTATGGGTCTATCTTTAATGGTTTTGAAAATAATGCAAAAAATAAAATTATTGGGCAATTATTTCCTTACCTAATATAACCTATCTACATATGTAAATGAAATTTACACTTATTCTTTTAGTTGACCATATTTCCAAAACTAATGAAATAAAAAGATTTGAAGTAGATATATTAAATGTAGTATTTTTTAAAATGGTGTTAAAAGACTAACATTATTTAAGTTACGGCCCCGAAACGTTATCATTTTTTCGTAAATCAAATGTCAAGATTAGATCTGAGCAGAAAAAGTATTTTTAAGTCTTTGATTGACTTAATATTGCTGATATTCGAAATGAAACTCTTTTGAAATATTTGGCAGATATGGATCCCAATTCCAATTTCCGTCTCAATTCTACCGCAAATTCCCTAAAGGCGCATTATTAAATATTTTTAATAATACCCGAGGCTTTTATAAGCTTAGATTATTAATTTTGGTGAATAAATGGAAAAAAGGTTTTACAAAAGCTATAAGACTTTTAAATCATAACAGTTTAAATTATTTTTTGTGGGTTTGGAATTAAAAAGTAAAAAGAAGCCAGAATGAAAAAATCAAACTGTCAGAAGAGCGTCTAAAGCATTATATAAAAGAACAGGGCCAGGGGTTTTTTAAAAAGATCGAAAAATTAAATAAATATGTGGTTTTAGATAAGAAATGTGTTTTCTTTTTTTTTGTTCTTTAAATTAATCCTAAAAATAAATATTCACCTTTGATTAATTTCTTTAATAAGAGCATTGTTATGAAACGCGGTGTAAAGAAATAGCTATTTATTTTAAAAATTGTTACAATTTATAAATAAATTAGTAAAATACCATTTTTTTAAGAAAATGTATTTTTTCGACTTGTTGGCCTTACTAACGAAGGTATTAGCCACTTAAGTAAATGATTTTTTTTTTATTTTGATTGTATTGTACGTATGTCAGGTAAATAGATTTGTTAATAAATATTTGTTTGTATAGTTCTTTTTAATCTATTTAAATTTATTTATTTGTTTATTTTTACGTATAAGTATTTATTTACATTACCTATATTTATTAATATGCATGTAATTATTTAGATACGTTTATTGTAATATTTAACTAACCGTGTAGCACCTTATTCTATTATGTTTTAAGATACTTTTTTCTACAGGGTGATTCAAAAATCGATCACGAAACTTAAGGGGGTAATTCTACTTGACAAAATAAGGGTAGAGCTCCATATAATTTTTTTTCAAAATGTCATTCGTTATCGAGTTACAAGTCGTCAAAGTTACATTTTTATTTTGGTTTTTTACCATATTGCATTTATTTTTTAACCAATTCAGTTAATATTTGGCACTCAAATCGAGCTTTGCAGATTCTAAAATTTTAAGACAAAAGTACTTTTTTAAATACTGCCAGAGGGCACTTTACGTAAAACTTAAAATTTATTTACATCATAACTTTTTATTTTGACAGATATCGCAAAGCTGAGGACGCCATTTTATAGAAAATCAAAAATTTAAAAAATAAGGTACTCTTTAAATTCCATAAACCTACATACATACAGGGACATATAGGACAAACAGACCAAAAATTTAAATGTTTAGAAAAGTTGTGTAGGGCAATTACTTTTCCTTCTTAAAAAAACAAGATTTACGTGAAGAAATTTGTTTTGTTTTGTACAGAGGCCCAAAAACTACAAAACTGTAAAAGTGAACCAACACAAAACTACCTTTATTATTAATAATTCAGCAAAATGTTAAATAGAAATGGTTTCTAGAATTAAATGAAGATCCTATTTTTAAAATTTTACATAAAATAAATCAATTTTTTTAGTGTCATATTGTTTTAAATCATCTATTACACAATTTCTACGTAATTTACCTAGTTTTATTACATTACAATAATTAATGTCAAAGTTTGTTAAATATATTTAAATGCAAAATGTAGTTTTTTGTAAAATTCTCCGACCATGCTAAAACTTTACTTACTTTTTCTTTTAATACACAGGGTCTTTTTTAACTACGGTACAAAACTTAAGGGGTGTTTGCTTATGTCTTTATATGAAAAAAAAATTCCATGAACATATCTTACATAAACATGTTTTATTTCTGAAATATAGGGCGGTGAGGGTTAAATTTTTTAAAATATTTTAAAAACCCTTATGCCGATTTTAATCAAATTAGGTACACCTATTTAATGTAATATAGCGCTTGTAAAACCCTACCTAGATTAAGCTTATTGGCTCTCGTGGCTTCTCAGTGGGAGGCATCTCATATTATTGAGAGAAACAAGTACGCCGCTGACTTTTTATGAAGTTTTTATATTTTGCCGATTAAGAAAATGTGTGTCATAAGAAATTCGAAAGAGCCTGGTTAAAATAGGTGCAAGTTCAGAAGCACATTTTTTAAAACGATTGCTGGTATTCCATCTAGACCAGACGATTTCTTGGTGTTAAGAGAAGAAAGGATTTGCTTAATGTGTTTTACCTTAAAAATAATATTGGGCGTTTTGTGAGGAACTGGGGGATAGTTGGAGTTGAATGATTGCCAGGTGGATGAAGGGTTGAATTGACATCAAATTGTTTAGCAAATAGTTCGGCCTTTCCTTTAGATGTAGAAATAATTTCATCTTCCAAAGTAAATGGTGGAAATAACTGGTACAGAAATTTCTACTGATGTTTTTGACAAAGAACCAGAAGGATTTGCGTACCGTAGTTAGGAAACGCACTGTATGTGACCACTTTATTAAAATACAAAATTAAACAGAATTTTATTACTTAAATCCGTCAATTTTGCCATTGTGTCAGCTAAATAGGTCAAGAGTCATTGTAAGTTTTTTTCTGAAACAATATCCTACTCTTAACTTCGTTACGCAATCAAGTACAAGTGAGCTTTAGCGGAGCTTCTTCCTTAATGCAATTATGAAAGTTGCCCTTCAATACGTCTCTAGTCAATAATGTTTAAGAGGCTTTTAAGATATTTAGTAAAGTGTACTTTATTAAACTTAGTAAAAGCTGTATACATAGTAGTCCATAATTTTATCATTTTTTTATACCTATAAACAGGAAGTTAAACAAAAACGAAACCAATAAATTTATACACGTAATTATGAAAGTTGCCCTTCAATACGTCTTTAGTCAATAATGTTTAAGAGGCTTTTAAGATATTTAGTAAAGTGTACTTTATTAAACTTAGTAAAAGCTAGTATACATACATAGTCCATAATTTTATCATTTTTTTATACCTATAAACCGGAAGTTAAACAAAAACGAAACCAATAAATTTATACACGTAATTATGAAAGTTGCCCTTCAATACGTCTTTAGTCAATAATGTTTAAGAGGCTACGTCTTTAGTCAATAATGTTTAAGAGGCTTTTAAGATATTTAGTAAAGTGTACTTTATTAAACTTAGTATAAGTTAATATACATACATAGTATAATTTTATCATTTTTTATACCTATAAACCGAAAGTTAAACAAAAAGCGAAACCAATAAATTTATACACGTAATTATGAAAGTTGCCTTTCAATACGTCTTTAGTCAATAATGTTTAAGAGGCTTTTAAGATATTTAGTAAAGTGTACTTTATTAAACTTAGTAAAAGCTGTATACATAGTAGTCCATAATTTTATCATTTTTTATACCTATAAACCGGAAGTTAAACAAAAACGAAACCAATAAATTTATACACGTAATTATGAAAGTTGCCCTTCAATACGTCTTTAGTCAATAATGTTTAAGAGGCTTTTAAGATATTTAGTAAAGTGTACTCTTTATTAAACTTAGTATAAGTTAATATACATACATAGTATAATTTTATCATTTTTTTATACCTATAAACATATACACGTTGTGCCAATACGTAAAACGAAAACAATTTAAAGTAACAGCAAAGCGAGGCCCATGCGTCACCCTATCCAGAATATTTAAATGCAGGAATCTTTGTCTTATCTCTACCTGCTAGTATTTATTACACCTCAAGTCAATTTAAACGTATCGAGTTGGCACACGTGTATACCAGAGTTAATTTATACAGTGTGGTATATTTTAATGAAATTTGAAACGATATTCAATAAGCAAAAAAGGGGTTTTGCCGCATTTTTAAGCTCCTGACTAGTACTTTATAACCCTATAATATAAAGTCAATACCTTGACAAAGTAAAAAACTGCGGTACTTAAATAATGATCTAAGTACCTGATTTTTTGACAATATTTCCAAAACTAATTAATAAATAAATGTGGTATTTTCTTAAAGTTCCTTTAAAGATCTTTTTAATGGATATATAAGATACAGTGTTACATTTATATTTAAATAAATATACTTTTTGCCCTACCCTGTATATTATCACCAATATTACCAGTAAAATAAAAATTAAAAGTTTTTAAAAAATACCACATTTAATACAGGGTTTTTATTTATATTTTGCCACCCACTTTTAACTCTTACCAAGAAAAGTAGAAAAAAACGTCTTGTATAAAACTTTCATATTTTTTATCCATTATGTTTTGAGCATAAAAAAGAAGCAAAGGACCAAGAAAAATGAAGAGGTAAACTTTTTTTTAAATGAAACACCCTGTATATTGTGACACCATTAAAAGATTTTTAAAAGCTCTACAGAAATACCACTCTTAGTTTTTTTTAAATAGTTTTCAAGACATGATATAATTTCCATTGTACCTTTTTACGGCACTAAGCTGAGAATGTAGATAGTGTATATGTAATAAAAATTATATCCAGATTTAAATGGCCATATTTCCAAAACAATTATATGTATATATATATATATATATATATATATATATATATATATATATATATATATATATATATATATATATATTATATATATATATAAAACCGCATCAAAATTCGTTATAATATCGAATTTCTAATGTAAACTATTTCTTTAAACACTCTGTATATGTTTTTTTAAAATATTATTATATATCGATATAAACCTTCTCCTTTAATCACCCTATAATTATCAACACAAGTTACAAACAATTACAATAAAAACACATTAAAATCGGTTGAGAATAGAAACGTCAATATCGAAGTTTAAACGTAAACTTTGTTTTTAAACACTCTATATGTGTTTGTTTTACATTATTATACATATAAACCTTCCTCTAAATCACTCTATCTATTAAAAAAAAACGCATCAAAATCCGTTGAGAATGGTGACGTCAATATCGCATTTTAAATATAAACTATTTTTTTAAACACTCCATATATGTTTTTTTATATTATTATACATATAAAACTTCCTCTTAAATCACTGTATCTAATAAAAAAACCACACTAAAATCCATTCAGAATGGTAACGTCAATATCGAATTTTAAATGACAACATTTTTTTTAACACTATGTTTATGTTATTAGACATATAAACCTTTCTTTTAAATTACCCTATTTATTAAAAAACCGCATTAAAATTCGTTGAGAATAGAAACGTCAATATCGAATTTTGTTATAGTTTATCCAAGATAGCTGACCCGTGCCCTCTTTGTTGGGGTTAATATTTAAACTTTTTGTTTAATCATGGTAAAATAAAGCCTATAACACTCCAGAATAGTGTGGCTGTCTGATTGTAAAAGAATTTTTATAATAGGTTCAGTACTTCCGAAGATTAGCGGCTACAAACAAACAAACCCACAAACTTACAAAGTCTACCTCTTTATATACTAGTATAGATTGTTAATATTTATTTAAAGTATTGTTAAAATGAAATTTAGGAAATACAAGGATTTCCACAATAATTTATTTATTATTGCTTAACTATTTATAGGGTTTACATTTTATTTTAAAAGTATTTCAAATTATTTACAACAATAAACTTTTAAAAACTTTTACGAAAAACATTGTATATCACACAACACAATATTAAAAGTCGAAAATACAACTTTCAGCAAAGTTCTTTTAGCAAAACTTCGCAGGTTATACAAAAAACTTTATCGGTTAAACCTAAAAGGTGAAAAACAACTTTTACAAGTTTATATAAACATTTTTTAGCTTTAAAAGCTTGGGTACGTTAGGGAAAATATTAGACAATTTCTTTCGTATAAAATTTTGTTACGTATAGCGTTGTCATGGCAACAGAGCGTCAAATCGGAAACCCAAACTCACATGGGGTGTATGCTTTGGTCCGTTTATATTTGCAATACA